>SCLH01001141.1:61411-91454 GCA_004367855.1 Oikopleura vanhoeffeni | reverse complement strand
GAAACTCATCAAATCAATTTTGATCAAATCGTGTCATTTTCAGAAATAAAAAAATTATAAATTATTTTGAAATTAATTCTTATATGAGTTCTATTTTTCAAAAAATAAAATGATTCGATAGAAATTAATTTTGAGTGTGCTGTTGGTGTAGAATTCAAGCACTTTGAAATTGTTCTAAAGTCGAAAAAACTTGTTTTCGTTATACTGAGGTCNCAAACAATATTTATATGAGAAGTTGCATTTTGGGGTAGTTTATGAAGAGAAAATTTTTGGAATTATTTACGACTGAGTTAAAAAAAAAGCTACGTAAGGGGGTTGACGACTCTGATTTGACATTTTCTCGGTTAAATATACTGAAAACTAACAGTTCATGAGAAAAACCGAAAATGCTTATTTGTAGATCTATCCTTAATCTTGCGACTCAGTACATCAAAAATAGTTTTTGATCATTACACTGATAGTTACGGTATCGTTACAAGGAGACCCTTTCGTGGCTTCAAAATCTATCTCCTCCGAGACCCACTCCCTTAAGGGGGTGGTGTTAGTGATTTTTGGGATTTCAGAGACTTCGTACGGTTAGACAAATGCAGACTGGACATTTTTGAAACATACTTTAGGAATATCTATCTTTGATCTCGCGATTCCATTAGACAATTTAATACCACTCCCACCGACCATCTGGTTAACCGCGGTTAAACACGAGTCCCTCAGCTTTTTTCAAAGAAACAAGGATCCTAGAGCTTATATCGGAAAGTTTAGAGATTTGGTGAGAATCTGGAAAATTGTCTGAATTTTAGTGAATCGGTTCTGTTTTTTTCGATTTTCGCTTCAGGGGTCAGCAATCTGGTTGAATGTGCCAAAAAAGGTGTTTTTTTTCGAGGTTTTGATAAAAGGCTTTTTCTGTGGAAATGTAAGAAACGTCATTTTCGGAATGTAACAAGCCCAAAGGGTGGTAAACATCGAATCAGTCGTACTTTTTTGAATTTCCGCCTGATTGGCTGTAAATCGACAAAAAAGTGCGCTAAATCGACAATTTTGAATATGAAAATGAGAATTAGAAAACTTGAATGCCACCAAAAGATTCCTTTGGTATGGTTTGCTGGAAACGATATTAGCAACTATGGTCTGATTTCTTTGAAAAAAGCTGAGAGACTCGTGTTTAACCGCGGCTAACCAGATGGTTGGTGGGAGTGGTACTAAATTGTCTAATGGAATCGCGAGATCAAAGATAGATCTTCCTAAGGTGTGTGTTCAAAAATGTTCCGTCTGCATTTTTCGGACCGTACAAAGCCTCTGAAATCCCGAAAATCATTAACACCACCCCCTTAAGGATGTGGGGCACGATAATTTGGCTCTTTTTTTTAAACATTTTCAAGCAACGTTTCTGAGAAACCTGGCTTCAGAAATAATTAACTTTTTCTTCCAAATACGTAGTACATACTCTTAAGGAAGTGCCAGTACTATCAGAGATCTGATACCGTTCAACCTACGCGCTCAGAAATGGTTTTAGTAGGCGTCTCATAAAAGTACTGAAAAGCCTACCTCATCGGCTTCCATCATTTTACGTTGTTTTGCCATTAATTCCAAGATATAATGGCATCTCCGAGCGTGTAGAAAAATCTTAAAAAATTTGCTAGTGGTAGAAAACCAGTATTTGGTAGACTTTTCAAACGCTGGTTTGACCACTATGAGGCAAATTTTTGAAATTTTTCCTACTCCGCGAGATGTCGCATTATTTTGAAGTTAAATGTGCAAATAACCAATAAAAATGATGAGAAATGATGAGGAGTAGGCTTTCAATATTTTAGAGACGCGCTACTAAAAATCATTTCTGAGCGTAGGTTCGGTATCAATCTTGAATAGTACTGCAACTCCCTAAGAGTTGTGTACTATCGTATTGGAAGAAAAATAATTATTCTGACCAGGTTCTCAGAAACTTTGTCTTGAAAATTGTAAGAAAAAGCGCAAATTTCGTGCCCCACACCTTAAGAACTATAATTTTGGATTTTATTACTAAGACGAGAGTTTGACTCGATTCAAAAAGTTTTCTTCTCTCCAGCCTATAGACCTCAAGTAGTTCTTTTAAAAAATATTTTTGGAAATCTCTTCAGATTCATACTTCAGTTGATACTATTTGTCCCAAAATTGAAATATAAATTAGTCGTTCTCTACTGATGGCCCTTTACTCTGCACTCAAAACACAACAATGTGTTAATCTTGAGAATTGGAAACGATTTACAGTTGGAATAAATTTGATTGCACAATCTCTCCGCACAGCGAATATCTCCTCTATGTTTGGACAAGTCTCGTACATTCTCCACGATGAATCCATCGCCACCAAAGAAGATATTGTATCATCCGTGACGTATAGTAAATAAATTTAAAGAAAATCAGTGAGGCATGCTACGTCGCTACATCGTTGAAATTGCCATTTATCAATTGGCCATTTCGTGACTATGGTCCTCAAAATTGCTCAATCTTCTGAAAATATTGAAAATTAATGCGGGATCTTTTTATTAATACATGAATGTAGAAGCACTTTTACAAGAAAATCTTAAATACTACCTTAAGGCAAAGCGTCGAATTGAAAATATCGGGTCGATAGCCCCTATATGTAGACTATAGATATAGTTCAATGATTTTGCCTGGATAGCGACTTAAAAACTGACTACACCCAAATGAATTAGTGGGGCACATTTTTTTAAGTGGCCAAATGACGCAGACTAAAGTTTAACAAAATTTATAATAAATGTGTAATAATAATCATATGACGAGCGAACAGATGGCCAATTAATAGTTTTATCCAGAGCTGATTTACTAAAAAACGCAAAAAATAAGTATAATAAAACCTTTGTAATTATACGATAAAGAAGTGCAATAAAAGTACTTCTAAAATCGAATCTTTTAATTAAACAGGGTTCAAAATATACTATTCAAATATAATGTACTCTACCATTGGTTGGTTGAACTAACGAGTGAGTTGGCGAGGGACGCATTGTTCTCATTGGTTGATACAACATCGTCGCGAATTGATTCATATTGCTGCGTATAAAATGTTCGTCCTGTCGCTTTTAGTTTTTCTTCGAATTTCAACAGTAGCAACAATCGGACCCTGAAGATACATTACCAATATAATATGTATTATATACATATATATATATAAGATAAAAGCGAAACGTTATAAATAATGGAATTAAATTATGATATTATCAAGTATGGTTTATGCAAAATCGATATTTGATAGTTTTTATATGAAAAAGTTATGGCTTTTTTAGATCAAATGATGAATAGATTCGATTGGATTGTATAAAAAATATGATCATTTGATGATGTAACATACATTGAGCGGAACAGGGTATATTTTTATTTAAATTAAAGTACCGAGAGGCGTTTAAAAGGACGGTGGTAGGATGGGTTTGATCAAAGGTCCATCAAGGTGTGGGTGTCGTTTTGTAGGGACCTTTCAATCACGCCTCAGATAATCTAGGCAGTTGTAAAATTCTGAGGATACTCGTTTGTAGATTCTAAGCCTTGTCGCTAACGATCACACACTCAAAGTCGAACCTTGTACGATGACACACAGCGTGTGAGTCTATTCTAAGATAGCCTCTATACAACGATTTTTTTAAAATCCATCTCTTTTAGACCCACATATCAACAGGTCTTAAAATTTACTCAACGTAGCAATAAGATGCAGAAAACAAAAAATGTGATGAAAGAATTTACTGTTTCATTATACTTTTTTTTTCTAAGAATCTCACTTTAAAACGCGATTTTGCGCAGTTTTGCTCCAATACTTCTTTTAGACGAATGTTTGAACATGATAGCATTTGTTTCGACTTAGGCTAGATTAAACTATTACTGGTAAAAAGTGATGAGAAGGCATTTGTGATAATTCTAGAAAATTTGAATAAAGTTACCAGGAAATGGAAGTCCGAAAAAAAAGTTTGTCGGATCGGAAAAGTAAAATGAGCTGAGATTTCACCTGATCAAAAAATTGCGTGTACGAATATTCTGAACCAATCAGCTGTCAATTCGATAATTAGGTTTAATCAAAGCTTAAAAAGATTGAAATGTCTAGAAGTCGATTAAGACATTCTTAGATATGTTTAATGTCACGCACATGTGTTTAGGTGGTCATATCACCATAAAAATGTTCATTCCATGCATACGCCATATCCACCCGGTTCCCGTTATGCGGTTAAAGCTAAAAAATATTCGAATTTTGAAATTCTAGATTTTAGTCTCTAATTGTTTTGAAAAAAATTGCCTACCATGAAGCATTCCTTGGTCACTATAGTCGATAACCGATATTATTATCATTTAATTAATTCTATAAAGGGTAAAAAAAACCGAACACCACCCCCTTAGAGCGGACAGATTAACCAGTCTACCAACCTGTCCTTTAAACGCACTCATACTTACGAAAAAAAATGATGCCTTCGGTTTCGACACGTAAGGTACAACAAATGCCATTCATGAAAGGGCAGTACCGGGCGTAAAATGACTTTAAACTACTACAGTTTGTTTTTATACTACCACATTGATTTTTGTCTAAGCGACACTTGTTCGAAATCCGTTTGGCAGCTTAAAATTGAAGCCCAAAATCGTCTGTATGACACTGGTAACCTCATAAAATGAAGAACTACTGCCAAAGAAATTAAACATTACACGTTGAAGTTTTATTATACTTTTTGTTATTTTTTTCTTTTTTAAAGACACGCACCTATGCAGAACGAGTACGGGAAAAAACCATGGGAAAACGATTATCGAGAGAAACGTGTTTTTGCATTCAACTGCCAAGTTAAAAACGAAGATTAATTATAGTATTTCAGTATAAATTTAGAAAAAAAAATCGAATCGTTTTTTCTTCCAGGAGAGTTCATCAAAATATCGTTCAAGCAGTAAATGTGTTATAGTATAGAACTTAATAAAATAATAATGTAAATGGCGTAACATAAAATTTGAACTTCTCGGCTGATTAGAAAAAAAAGTGTGGGCCCATCGAGATTCGAACTACCGAACAAAATTTACATTCCGGGAACCGGATGTCAAAATCAACTTGATAAAATTCTCTATTTGAGCTTTTTATATGTGCATGAATGCACAAAAAACCGTTTCTCGATGATCGCCCTAGGTTTCCCGTAATCGTCCATGAGAAGGGGGACCCACCTAAAAAATACTACCTTTAGGTTAGTTTTTATATAAACCTACTTTAATAGCTGTACTTCATTTTCATGAGAGAATTTTATAAGACTGTAAAAAATGACAAAGACAGTCTTTAAATTAAAAAGTAAGTGAAAACCTAGAAAGATTTGCCTTAAATTCACACTGAGTATAATTTTTATCAGAATTTTTCCCCTAAGGAGACGAGGCGAATTTCTAAGTTTTGAGATGGTTGCTCCGAAGCAAACGAGAAAAAATCTTGAGCAGAATTTAAAGATGAAAAATAAAAATTCAAAAATCCGTATTTTTTACCGGTTAAAAATACCGGTTTTTTGTTTAAATTGGGCTGGTTGACGTGGGACGTCGGGATTTTTAAATCTTTGCTGTTTTCCGGTTCTCCGGAATTTGACACAATCTGACAGAAAAATTAGACTGGAAAAATTTTTTAGAAAATTAGTGTCCGATATTGGATTTTTGTCTTCGAATGAATCCAATTTTTTTTTCAGAAAATTTTATTTTTTCAAAATTTTAATTCCAAAAGTAGCAAATTATTCTTGGCATACGCCCTTATTCTTAAAAATTAAGTAATGACACATTTTGTATGCTCAATTCGAAGTTATGCTCTAAATTGGCTTTTTTAAAAAAGTCAGTTGTTCTCTGACCACTAGAGGCCAAAAACTTTTTTTTCCTGCCCGGAATCGTTTTTTTCTGGGGCAACAACCCCCGCGGGGTCAAAGAATGGTATCAATCTGTAGTTCTCTCTTAGTTTTCCTCCCGTGCGCTCTATCCTATAAGCTTTCTAAATTCCGGACAACGGAGAATTACCACAGCGCAACACAATAAAACTCTCTCTTGAGAAAAATCATTACGGTTTTGTAACTATTGACGTTGAAACCGGTGCACCAGGTGAAAACAAAAACATTTGTATGCCATAAACTATACTTGGTACACATAACAGAAAAAACGTTTGTTGATTATCTGCTATGGTCTTCGAGAAAAAAAACGATGAGAGGGTGGGGGCACAAGTTAAAAAAAGACCTTAAAATTTTTTATAAATGCTTTCAAAAAATTCGCGTTAGCCGATTAGGTAGTTTTTTTTTTTAGTGCAACCACCCCTTTCTCTATGATGATTCACGGGAAAACCATAGCTGATATACTCTGATGAAATCCGTTCGTCAGGTTTCTCTGCATTCATCTACTTTGCCCCAATCTAAAATCCTCAAGCTCACATGGAGACGAAAGTTTTGTCTTTTCAGCCACCGGTATGGAGACTATTAATATAAGGCATTCGGTATAAATTTGAGAAAAAAAATTCTGAAATTTCGTTTCTTTTCTTCTGGGAATTCATCAAATAAAGTTCAAGCCAGTTAATGTGTAATAATCGTATATAAGAACGAAGCAAATGTAAAACATAGTCATTATACGGACTGTAATAGAAGATGAGCCCACCGAGATGCGAACTACCAATATACACTAATTCCGAATAATTAATATCCGATGAACCGAATGATCAAAATCAACTTGATAAAATATTCATCTATTTTCTCTGTTTATCCCACGAATCATACAAGAGAACAGAATTATTGACATGGACAATAGACTTGGACAAGAAATTTTTAATATAAAAAAATTATGAAATTTTTTTATTGGTAAAAACATGGCATTTTAACCCTCCGAGGCATAATATATATATATTACCCTTTTTGAAAGGTAAAGTCACTTTAAATCAGCAAAAAAATGATTTAAAAAAAGCTCTGTTTCAATACATTTTAATAAAACGTCAACAATGTGGAATCTGAAAATATCACCCAAAAATTTTAATGAAAAAAAAAGTTCAAAGTTTATGACGAGTTGGATTGGAAGACCCAATTTTCGCTTAAGTCTTACTTCCCGAAAAAAAACTTTGGACTCCCCAATTGGAGTTGAAATTTATATAGCCAGATTCTAAAAAAGTGCTTTTGTCTACAGTCTTACTCTATCTTAAATCTCATATAGTCACTCTCTGATTATATACCATATCTGTCGAGCTCAGCTCTCATCTAGAATTTTTTCTTGCGAGTGACTTTGAAAGTTGAATGTGTGAGTCTCAATTAATTTTAAGGTAGAACCACTGTTTCAACTCAAATTTGGAAAGTTAAAATACTTTTTTTTCAATTATGGAAAATATATATTTAAATAAGTTCCCAAAATTATAGTCAAGTAGAATTGTATTAATCGGCCTAGTTAAATCACTGGCCCTGACGCGGGCGGGGAGTGAACATTGATGCTGGTGATGTGCAAATTGTACCCTCCTGAAAGTGGGGTTTTATGCCTCGGGGGCGGATACTTTTTTTCTATGCCTCGTGGTTAAGCTTCAAATTGACGATTTAGTAGCTGCTCATGCTGGTTCAATCATAAATGTGCAATATTAAATTTACGTCGATTAAGACAAAAAAATCCCGGTGGCTCAAAATAATGTCAGCCAAATCAATTGTTTTTGGTTACCGATCCGATGATATGTACAGAGCAAAAATGAATAGAAAAACCAATCTTTTAAAGCGCCTCTAAAATTTATGGGCGGAATCTTTTTTTTTTTGAGAAAGTCGTAACCCATAACTCAGAAACTCAGTGCAGAAAATCTGCCGGTACTGACCCTGAGAGTTTCAGTTGTAATCAAAATGTTTTTTAATTTAATCTTACTAGGTCTATTCATCTGTCACCTTGAAGAATGATTGAGCGCCCACCCACCTTTAACTATCAGAAATGCCATAAATAGTCCAACGAACACCTGACAAATAATCCGTCTCGTAATATGAAGCATAATACATGATGCGTTATTCATCTTTGTCCGATTAATTTGAAAATTTCCACCAGAAGCAAATCTTCTCCGAGCTGGAATAAAAGATGTACACTGGCAATAAGTAAAAATATCAGCGTTTTGGAATACACAAATTCAGCCCAAGGAAATTGAAATTAATCTAGAAAATTTCTTAAAAGGCTACCTATCAAGGGGTATCAAAATTAAATTTGCCGTCGGCTTATACTTGCAGTTGTTTTTTGTTTAACTGATAAAAACGCAGAATTTGTTTGCAACCAAATGTCAAACCGGGTGAAGTTAAACGGTATAAACACAAATAAGTTTGGTGACATTTTTATTCACTATTTTCGAAACTCTCCTTAATCTCATAGTGTTACAAGTTTTTCGAGTTATTTCTTTTCAAACTTCTGCTTAGTAAATATTGAAAGCACCACAAAAAAGAAATGCAGAAAAAAAAATCAAAACTGCCATGGGTTTATATATTCATAGCATTTTTCGCCCATTATGTGTGTTTTTAATAGTATCAAAAAGAATCAGTGATAGCGTTTTTTATTTAATGTTTTAAAATTCTGGATTATAAACAAACCAAACACTCAATTAACGCCCAAAATAATAGAAAACTTCGAGTTGAAAGTTTCGCGCACCTACGCACACTATCTCTATTAAGAACATCCGGATTAAGCGAGGCGCAGGATGGTTCGAAAAGTGTGTGACACCCTCTTTGAGGCGGAGAAGAAAATTGGGGCGTTACTGTATAATGTTTTTTAGAATGAAAAAAATTATTCAACTGCGGCTGTATTTTTGGATTTTGGTATAAGCGAAGATTTATAGCCTAGGTGTCCGTCGAACTTGACGTCAGGACCTAAGAATTGCCATCGATTTGATTGATCAATACACCGGAGTCAATGCGTTGTGACCAATCAAAATTCAACGCGTCTTTAGTCTCTGCACCTGGCCGTCAAAGTCTTTACGCGGCAACTAGGATAATCTGTTCGTTATACAAACTTTTTGTGTGTTCATTATAATTTGGGTGTTACCAATTTTGGATTTCGAATATTTTGCTTACCCAGTAAGGGAGCGAAGACTGTGACGAAGAAAAAAAATGAATTGATTAGATTTTTAAAATATGCACAGAAATGATAAAATATTTCACTAACCCGATGTTCATTAGTTAGCTAGTGAGTGACATTAATCTGCGCCGAGGAGCAGGGACTGGGTTCTGACAGCACCTATAGGAGTTCGCGTTCAATATTTTGGCTTGATATATTAACCCCGCCTGTTCCAATCGCTTGCGTTCGGTTTGATATCACAAAAGCACTTGAGTGCGAAAGCCCTGAGAACATATTCTAAACTTTTGTGCCAACACGGCACGGCGATCAGGAGAGATGGGCCAACTCCGATGAGTAAAATTTCGCTCACGGGCGCCACATTATAACATTCTAAATAAATTTTCTGAGAAGCTATCGCACAGCGAAGTAATCCTTGACAGTAAAGGAATCAAAATTTGTCAAAGAAAATTCTTTATTAAAAGAAGATTTTTAAGAAAAATTAAGTTCTTAGATTTCCCCTTTCGAAGATGTTTGGATTAGACTTCCTGTATTCGAAATTTTTCGTTATTATAAAAATGTGTAAAATTGAATAACGACAAATAAACGGTACCCAATCTACGTATAATTTTTAAGAGGATACCCGGTCCTAACTTGACGAGCTGAGTCGTTCGATAAGAATATTAGCCAACGAGCTTCAGACGGCCTATAATTCAGATTAGCCCGTGAGTTGTAGAACTAACCCTTACCATTTGGGTCGCTGTGTTAGAAACTATTGTAGTCAAACTATTATTGCAGAACCACACTCTTCAACACAAAAAACGCACAAGAGAGCGCACCTAAGCCAAACCAATCTATGTCCTCTCATTGTGATCTTGTGTATTTTGAAAATTAACTCAAAGATTGTGAATTTACGATGAGAGCGGCGGACCGTGATAATTATTGATTAAAACTTTGAGAGACGCTTTTTTCTGATAACGTCATATTCATTGTTGGATAATATGTAAAAAGACCGAGTCCAAGCTTAGATAGCGCTGGTTTTCGGACTTCTTTCTCATCGTGTAAAAAGTGCAATATCTCTGTCCCTAGCTGTGAACCATTGTACAAAATCACTCTAAATTGTTGTAGAATCGGTTAGCCTCGAAAACAGCAATAGAACACTCGAGACGCCGTTTTTTTTCACATTCCATGACCCACAAATACTCCGCAGATATATAGCACATTCTTTTGAGAAAGGATCCACGTGGAAAAGAGCAACCTCCAAAAATAAAATGTTAGCTTCACAATGTCTGTTCTTAAATACGGGCCACAACAGAAAGTAGGTGGATACCACAATTCTGAAGATAATAAGTGACTTAACTTGTTCCGTAATTTTCCCGATAGTTCACAGTTTGTACGAAATTGACCACAAACGTTATTTTTGGAGTACATTACCAATTGTGAAAAAGATAGTAGCTTAGACAAAATCAGAAAGAAAACCGCAACAATTTTTGCGGACAGAAGTTTTTGTGGTCATTGAGTTGTGTTTTTTATTGCGTTGCGAAACATAAACAAATAATAAATTGGTGCATTAGTTGTAGATATTTAGCTGCATAAAGTGGAGGATGAGCGCCTAGACAGTATGACCTGGAATTAACAAAGAAAGTTTTAATTAACTCCAGACCGGTAAAGACGAAAAAGTATAGCGAGGGAGCTATTATTCCGGCAAATCACGGAATAGATCTCGGTTCACGACCAGAGATCGAGAACATAGCCCATTCATCGTGCATTGTCTTACCTTTTCATCTTGTTATATTTATTAGTAAAGTCAAAGAAAATAATTATAATGGGAAGCGAACAAATTAACAAACTTTTGAAACTTAAAAGCGCAAATAAGAATATTCGTGACGCCGAACAAATAATCGTAGTGTGGTTCGAGATCGAGAGGTTTCAATAAAAGTGTGTTGTGACTAGTAATGAAAAAAAAAGATTCTAAATTAATTAAATAAATCTTGTCACTGGCACTGCTTGGGTCATATATAACGGCAAGCTAGGTGGTGTTATAGTGCGTTCCCGCTTTAGTTAAACAATCATGAAAGGATTCAACACGTTGTTTCGTCAAGGTATAATAGAAAGTCCCAAAAGCACAAAATCCTGGTCCCGTCCCGAAAGATATTTATGTCGTTTTGTCTATTAATTAGCAAGTCCTAAATATAGACACAACCACTGGTAGTACATTCAAAATTAAAATACTAATTGTCTAAAAACGTCGAGTTATGTCAAAATAAGTTACTCTGGGATGAATTACAAATTTCATTCGTCCTTTCTGAATTAGACCCTTCCACAAATTCTAGAGACGCCAATAATGACATTGTGCGAAATATGCACTACGAAACGAAGAATGGGGGTGAAGCAGCCCGAGAGATTCCATATGTCGTAAAACATAGTGTCAAATCAAGCGAAAATATATTCGAGAGCGAACTGACGAAAAAAAAAGAGTTTATTTTTCTACCTATTTGTATGTTACATTGAAAGGGATTTACGTGGGAAAAAGTTCTTCCAGAATCTAGCATTATCATTGAGAATTACCTATTAGAAGATGAAGGGTAGTTAGTTTCTAGTGGCCACAGATTTGACTGATGTCACCAGCAGTAAACGAAGTCGTCATGAGATATATGACAAAACGTTTTTTCTGCATGCCAGGACTGGAGATATCAAAAAAGCTCCCTAAGCCCAAAAATTTTTACTTTTTAATTTTTTTGAATACTTTTTTGAACTGATCTTTTTTATCCAATCCATAAATTTGAGATTTTCAACATACCGAAGAATATCACCCATAGATATGGGGTATGAAAGTTGTATGGAACTTGAAACAAAATTTCAAGCAATAACAAGGCTGAATAAAATTCAAAAACCTAACGTTTTCTTAGATATATTTCATAATGATAAATTTTAGTGTTGTTATTCCATAAATATCGTTTGTCTTGTTGTTAACAGGATGCAGCAGATGTCCTCTCTCATTAAAAATATGTGAAAACTATCGTTGTAAGTAGGCGTGTCGTGCAAGGATACCTTGTGGTGATGTAATAATAACTATAAGAAATGAGTTATTAGTGTAGACGAGGTAGTCTATTTTAAGGAGAAAACCGGTAAAACCTTGAATTACCGGTAAAGTCAACGAAAAAGATTAGTGCCTAATCTTTTTAGTTTACCAGTTGAAATGACTAAAAAAATCAATTCTTTAGGATTCGTGCAGTACGAGTATCATCAATGTAAGGTAGGACGAGATACAAATCGTGCACCTAAAAAGACCTAAGAAGGGCTCGTTGCTTTTAACGCCAGAGGTCGCGGAATATACGTTTCACATCTCCCACCCCGTCTTTAAAACCAAAATACATAAAGTTAAAAGTAATATTAATTTTTAAAATAGGTACGAGGGGCGATGAGTATGAAACAAACTCATCAAGATGTATCTATCACCCAGCGGAGAAACCCTGATTCGAATAAGAATTAAGTCGAAAAATAAGCTCGATACCAGTTCGAATGTTGAATAAAATTCTGGTACGTACCCAACTATTTTAAATAGATGACATTAGTGCTCACATGACCTAAAAGTAATATGACTTAGTTGCACAATGAAAATCATTCTAAAAATTATACAACTCGCAAAAAAGATTTCAGAAACAATAACAAGAAACCGTTCTCCTCCACACACCGATTTCATCAAGAATGACCCAAAATGTTCTAATAGTTTGCCGTATTATAGGTTAGTTTAGTCCAGTTATCCTAGGAGCTGCGCAACACCTAATCATGGTCAAAGTGATTGTACTTTGACTACAAATCTTAGATTTTGAAGACCTATATTTCGCCTGAACTGCTCTAATATTAACAGTATCTATATCTCGCCAGTTCCTAATCCGAATAAATAGGAATTGAATTGTGAAAGCGTTAATAAGTTACAGTATTAATGGAATGAGATGGAGTATAGACTATAGGCTTTAGAATTGTCAGAAGTGATTCCCTAAAGTGAATAGGCTTTCTAGTGTNTTTTTTCGAAAAATTTTATTTTTTTTATTTTTACATTCCAGATTGAATTCACAGGCAAAATATGCAAGCAAAATTAGATTCAACGGATAAATACTTTCAAAGATACAGTAAAGTGAATGAAAATAATACTTCGTAAAAAGACGAAATTTATGAAATTTTATTATATCGAAAATTTTTTTTAAATTTTTTTGGAATGAAATCGATATCAAAAATGAGAATGCAGCAAAAATTAACTTTTTCTCATGTCTGAGTTCCGAGATATAGCGTCCGTCGGTTACTCCCTTAATCAAGAAGAATCGAGATGAATAGCCCGTTCAGAATTGGGAAACATTTTTTCCGAGTTGTTTTGCAAAACGAAGGAAGAGACCTCGGGCGCCCCCCATTATCTAGTCTAGTTCGCGACTCGAGAGAGATGGAAACTGTCCTCACCACCCTGAATTATAACTAACCAACTCCCTGAATTCAACACACAAATGGTTTGTATTTTTACCTAGGCAATTTTGATCTAGTGTACTCGGAATAGGATATGTTATATGAGAAATGTTCTACCATAATCAGTTTAGCCGTACAAAGCCTCCATAACGTCAAAAATCACTCACACAAGCTGAAACTCCGTGAATCGTAGGAACCTGTTTTTCCATGACAAACTATTCGACTCATTACGTATATCCCCTATTCACACTTTTGTGAATATCCCGGCCCCTATTAGGAAACGTAGTGTGTTTTTAAGTAGTAGGGCCGGGATATTAACAAAAGTGTGAATAGGGGATATACATTCACCTAACAAACCAAGTTATTTTTATATTTTCATCCAAGAAAATCAAGTACTGCTTCTTCTTGTTACCAGAATCCAATACTTTTGGAGAATGTTGACTATACGATTATAATGTTTGACTACTCATTTTGATTTTTCGGTTTTTTACAAGCTTTTATTTTTAAATCTTAGATTTTAGAATATTCTTATTTGTATCACGAAAGTTATTCTTTAAAAATCTCAAATTATGTTTGTATTCTTAATATATTTTGTAGACTAAATAGATTTCAAAATGAGATAATTAATAAAGTTGGAGATAGTTGCGATAGTGAAAGAAGTTATAAGAAAAAAAATTTATTTTGTTGTTTTTTAAAAAATGGTTTAACTTATTTTTGACAAAAAAACTTCTGAAATTCTCACAGAATGCTTTAAATGTATACAAGTCGTATAAAAAGACCTACCGATATTGTTTTTTCCAATGTACAAAATGAACTTCTGCAAAGTAGCGTGACATCCCATTCAAAGTATGTTCAGCACCTCCACCAACTTCGTCTCCCCAATGAAAATGAAATTGACTCAAAATATATTCATCACTTGAATTTGACCCAAAAATAACTCGATTTCTGAAATTTTATTTTAAGTACGGTAGTTTTTATTCACAAACAAGGTTATCGTCATGACGTTTTTGAATAACATTTTAAAACTTACTCATTGTTAACAACATTTACTTGAATACTATAACCAGTATTTTCCACTAACCAATTTGTAGAATCACTGTTCCACATGTCAATAAAATATTGTGAAAATGGGTAGATATTCATCCGCAGAAAATTCGTCGAAAAATCGAAAATTTCAACTTTTCAAATATAAAGACAACTTTTTGTAAAATTTATTTCTGCTCATCGTTTCCAGTGCCAAATTTTAATATGGTAACAAACAAAACATAATTGCTCAATAGTTTATTCAAAAAGTTTTTGCCAAAAGGCACCTTTTTCAGAAAGTGAGTTTTTAGCCTCAACTTTAATAATCTTCGACATCAAAACATAAAACATTTGGTTTTACTATAAAATTCACCACTGAAAAAGATGGCCAACACGATTTTTAAGTTGAAATTGTCTTTATATTTGAAAAATCGAAATTTCCAATTTTTCGACGAATTAAATTTTTTGCGAATTACGATCTTACCGTAGAAAAATTGTATAATCAGCCCCATACATCTTCCTAGCCAACGTTCTCTCAGTAGTAAATAGGGTGTCCACACCATTTACAATTCGCAACGACACATCCGCTTGACTAGATACATGGATTTTTAGCTCATAAATAATTTACTCTAATCAAAAATTCTTACCGTGTTTGAACCAAAACATATTCTAAATTTATTAAAACTTTTTGTAAAACTGTCCAACTTATAGCATAAGCCAAAAAGCTAACGTTCTGGACACCTTATTAACGGGTCAATAGTTAAATGGATAAAAAGTTAAATGTCTAAATTTAAGATTTTGAACTTAAAATAACCTGAACAAAAAGTTCTAGAAATTAAAATTTGAAAAAATTCACGCTAAATTCAACAATCATAAATATAATCTAAAATTATTTTTTTTTGCGCCAAATGATAATTTTAAAAATGCAAATTCCCGTTCATTATGACATCATGAAAAACACCATTTTGGTACATTTTTGAAATGTTTTGCAAATTGATATTTCGATTTCTTTATGGAAAGAAATAATTTTTAAGTTATTTGAGATGATTCAATCTAAATAAGGTGATCCGGCAAAAAATTGGAATTTTATGCTATAGATGCTGTTGCCCTTATTAACTACTGAGAAGCACTTTGGTTAAGAAAATGATATACTCATTATATTATAATGGCTGTATGATAAACCAATCGAAGTAAAGTACAAGCAATCATGCTGATTAGCCTGATTTGATATCCATTTAACACATTTATGATGATTTAGGTTCGTTTTTTACTTGTACATCATTTTTTCTTTGAATGTTTTTTTTATATTTAATCAAATACGACGAATATGACTCAAAAATGATGTGCAAGTAAAAAACGATCCTAAATCATCATAAATGTAATAGAAGGATATAAAAGAGTAACATTTGCTTGACTTTTTCCTGTAGTTAAATTTCAACTGCTCAAATTGTGTTAAAACTGTGTCTGCATCATCAATATTGATTGGAGAGCCATTTTGTTGGTCTTTGCACGTTGGAAATAAATTGGGCCAGTTCTCAGGTCCTTTGTCTCCCGGTTCGTAATTCCAAGTTGTCTCATTTTCGGTGCCATCACTCAATGCTGAAAATTGCTGATTTTAAAATTTGAGAAAATCGATAAGAAAACAAATCGAAAATACCGAGAAAACCATCTCTCTTTTTCCTTAAAAATGATCGAAAAATGAGTGAATTTCGGCACTGTGAATTAAAGTTGCTATACAGCGTGAGTTTTCTCGAATGCGGCGCCTTTTAACGTGATTTTGAGACCTTTTACCCACATCCTCTTAAATTTCGCGTTTGACCTTTATTTTCAAGCCTTTAGGTCAACAACCTTATTTCAAAAATGAAAAATTAGTCTGGGAACGAAATAACAAGGAATACAGGGGTGGCAAATATCGCCGAAAGTTTTTGCCAACAACTTTCGGCGATATGGGGACAAAAATACCGTTTTCTTTAAAAAAAAATGAAAAAAGCGTTAGTATTTGAAGTGACGTTATTTCCCGTATTCACACTTTTGTTAATACCCCGGCCCTACAACTTAAAAACACACTACGTTTCCTAATCAAGGCCGGGATATCAACAAAAGTGTGAATAGGGGATATGCGGCAAATAAGATTATCATGCCTTTATCACACTTTGGTTAGAAAATGACGTCGGAAGATTTTTCTAGTAAAATTGAGACTAGCAAAATTTTCCAACGTCAATTTCTAACCAAAGTGCGATAACGGGATATGTCAAACATTTTTTTGGATTTATAAAGAATTTCACAATAGGTTCGAATGAAGAGGTACGACCCAACCGTTCTCGCCCGCCTCGAAACTATTATTTGATTTTTGCTCGTAACTTTTGAGACCTATGAAGCGGCGTTTTATTAATGAGCTAATAAGAAGCTAATTAAAGAGCTAATAAGGAGTTTATAAAGTACTTTTTATTTGGATCAAACAAAGGATAAATAAGGTAAAGAAAAGTTCAGGTTATTAATAACTACTTATTCTTCGACTACAATTTTAAGAATATCGCCAAGGATCTCATAGTCACCTTTTTATAGCACATCTAGGACAAATACAGTAATTTCGAAAAGTAACAAAAAAATCTTTTTTGACCATACAAACTGCATGAACTAATTTAGTAGACTCCTTATGTGAAGCACCTTTAATCTTCCTGCTTTTAAGAATCAGGAACTGTACATCAAATAGCTGATTGATACACGCTAGTTAAACTGTAAGTAATTTTGTTCTGCTCGGAAGGCCTATTAATATCTTTAGTCAAGGAAGAACGAGCATCCTGAGTCAAAGACGGCGAAATAATCCGAATTAAATCAGCTTTTGAAAAGGTCTTATCTGATTAAGTTTTTAGATAGCTCAAACTAAGCACAAATACATGTTCAAAGTGAATAATAATATAAAAAAATAATTGGTCTAAATAGGACTATTTTTCAATTTTTTTCTGAGAAATTGTCCAGAAATTGTCTAATTATCGGTTTTTGTTTAAAAATTGGAAACAATGATCTGATTTGGACCATTTTTTTATTAATTTATTATTCTCTAAATATTTGTGCTCAGTTTAAGCTTTCTTGAAACTTAATCAGATGAGTCGTTTTGAAAAGCCGAATTAATTCATATTAATTCGCCGCTTTTGACTCAGTATGCTCGTTTTTCCTCGATTAAAGATATTTTTAATCATTTGTAATTCATATACTGATTTATATAAATTTCGCAACTCACTTTCTCGGATCGAGATAAAAAATATAAATTTCATCATTTTCTCAAGTTATGACAACGAATCTATTCTATTGCAGAATTTTATTGGAACTTTAAGGCTGGTGTTTTATGTTAAACATTAAATACTCTTTTGACTGAAAAATTCTTTTATCTTAATTTTTTCTAGTTTGTCTTTTCCTACTTTGTTTAAACATTTACTTTTGGTCAAAGTTCAACTTGCTTTTGGTTTACCCGCGAGTTTTATTTGTTCGTTTGTACGCGCTCAATAGTTTGATCCAGGGGTAATCTGACGAAAAAAAGTTATGAAGAATAAAAAAAATCATTTGAATTGCCATTTGGCCGAAATCCCTATTTTTTCTTGACAAAAAATCATTGTTTGTTTGGAAAATAGGACCAGGGTGAGAACAGCAAGAATCTGATTATGTAACCCCCACCTGCACGAGATGTTCTACTCCGGTACCTGCACGAGTGTGTTTCTGATCACACACATAACGTTGCCTTAATGTGTTTCACACACCACGCTTTTGAATTCACGCCTGTGATTGGCTGCTCTTAAATAATAGGGTGCGTAGGTTGGGAAACCATCCCGATCGAGTGCTTTTCATTTAGGGTACGTTAGACTATGTCACACATATTCTATGTGACATAGTATTTGCTTAGGTTGCTAACCTCAAAAATATTTTTTTCGATTTTGAAATTAATTTATGGTTTTTTAATTGAAAGGTTTATGGCGGTTTCAAATAAAAATATGACACAAGAGGTGTTTTGAACGCTATTTTCACCACCAGGTAGGGCCGGGTTTCAAAATTATTGATGCAAAACATTTTTGCATAAAAAACTACCCCTATAAGTATATTTATAGACTCATATTTGGTCCCAGTCACGAGATAGAAAAAATTTCTTTTTTCACCACCAGGTGGTGCCGGGTGCAAAAATTAAGAACGCTAAAATATTCTTCTCCGAAAGTGACCCTTGGAGGTATGTTTGTAGATAATTATATGGTCCCAGTGCTGTTTTCACTGCATAAAGTAAATTGCATCCAAATAATGCATTTCCGGTCTGATGAGAAGACCACGGGAGTTAAAATTGAAAATAAGGGGGACTTTCGGGGGTCTGTTCCCATATTCCGCTGACTAAAATGACACTTTCCCAATATATTTTTGGTCTCTGTGATTTGAAACACGCTCGTGCAGCTTGAGGTTGAGCACCAATCCTGTTTTCCGACAAAAGTTTTTTCCATGCACAAAGTGTTTCACAATGATTTTAGAAAACAAACCCGTGGTGATGAGTCATCACTGATGACTGATAAGTTAATGTGCTTGCAATTTCTTTGCAATTGCCACCTACAACCTCCTTAGTTTACGTGAAAATAATTGTTCCCCCCAAATTTCAGTCGTCTGAAACTCTACTAAATCAAAGTTAATTGGGGATTAGATCACGATCGATCATTTTTTTATTCTTTGAAATTTTAAATTGGTTCAAAATTGCGTTTCACCTTCCGCCTTCAGAAATAATTATCCTTAGCTTTATAAAATAACTTTTTAATCTAAAAATTGATCATTCCAAAAAAACTTTCGCATAAAATTAAAATATTTTTTACTAATTTTATAGATTTTATTTTGATTAACAAACAGATAATCAAACAAAATGCTTTTTATTTTGATAAACACAGTTTTTGCACAAAACTTGGTCAGACCAGAGAGAAATTGGTCAGAATGGACTGACTGTTCTAGCTCTTGCTCTAAAGGGGTCAGATGTAGAATTTTTCAAGATGAATATAGCTACAACATTCCAACTTGTGAGGTAAAAAAACCATAGTGTTTCTCCGTTAATTTTGTCTAGGGTAATTTGAAAAAATTATATTTAAAATTGCCAGGCGCGTCTAAGTAAAGCTAAAAATGAATTATTTTCCTTCCCCTTTCATGCGTTGGTTTTAAGCAGAAAATAGAAGGAAATGGGAAAGGGGAAGAAAACCAACGCAAATCGTTGCCTTTTACAAGCCTGAGTAAAGCTGAAGCGCTTAAAATTTTTTTTAATAAATAAGATCACTTTAAATCCCGTTTTTAGAGTAAATCCACTATAATTAGGGATATTTCAACAGAATTTTTCAAAAAAAGACTTTATTCTACTTGATATTTGAATATCGTTTTTTTAGTAGAAAACAAACCGGGAAACTGTTGAAAAAAATTTCAAAAATTTCCTAATCGGAAACAAATCGATTAACAAACTACTGGCTTTGAAAAATATCTCTCGCTATGAAAATTAGGAAATCATTCAAAAATTTCCAAAATAATCACAAGCGGTGCTAAAGAGCTAAAGTTTTGAATTTGAGCATTCTTGAAAAACAATCCTTTTTTCTAGAGAATTTAAATCACATTTTTTTTTTATAACTGGCGAAGCTAAAGAGCTCAAGTTTAAATGTTCAGAATATGAGAGAAAATTTTAATACAATTTTTTATATATCCAAAAAGCATCTTTGATCTTGGAAATAAAGGCTTGAAAACAATATATTTCTGGTCGTTTTACGGCTTATAATTTTTGTTTAAGGGGGTTGTCCATGCTTATTTTGCTTGAACGCATGCAGTTTCTTTGTTTCAAAAATTAAACTAAAATAATACCGATTCCGAGTAACTAGTCTTGTGAATCGATTGCAACTAATTAAAATGCGCTATGATGACGTCATGTCTATTATAGAATCTATATCCGAAATTCGAATGTTGAAATACAAAAAAAATTGTCGTCATGATAATATTTATCGAGTAGTTCGACTAAACGAATTAAAAAATCACCATAGACATAGACAAATATGTTTCAAATGATTTATTAAAATATATTATCTTTTCTTATGATTTCTCTATTATAAATAAGTATCTTTGAAACGAAATGTCAGTGTGCGCGGCACCTTTGATAAACAATGAACAACTCAAAATGACAAAAATTCCGTTGCAGTCCAATAAGCCAGTTATAGCGCAAATTACGAAAGCAGTTTTTCATTTTTTACGAATGACCTGAACGTAAACGGAAACTTTCCTTCGCAACAGATGGACGACTACTTAGTTTCGAACCTATTGGCGAATTTAAAATTAATTTCAATATCATCTACTCGAGTTTTTGACTGCTGGGCAGAAATAAACAGTCTCAAAAATCGTTTTTGTATTATGATTAACGAGTTTGTTACGAATCAAAAAATCATATTATTTATCTAATTTATACAACAAGTGTTCTCGACTGTGCATTGGGTTTAATAACCCTAATCGTAAGCCTCTTTACATTTAAGAGCACAAATAAAAAACAAACAAACAAACAACAATAATTTATTTCTCTTTGAACGTTCAAACATTCTAAACAAAAGTTATAGACCGTTGAAAAGCAGTGAAAAATACCCAGCAATTACAACAAGCAGCATGGACAACCCTCTTAATAGGGAGTGGGTGTCGCAAATTTGAGGCTCTTCCGAGGCCATTTCCCGCCAAACTAGAAGAGGTGATATTCCAAAAACATTTGAAACTAACAAAACCAACCTTCGCGGTAATTTTAAACTTAACAGTAATCTGAAACAATCCCACCTACGCCGACACCTACGCTTTTAAAAAGCTTCCTAAAAAGACATGCAGTTCGTACCTACTCCTTCAATTTTCACCATTTTTGATTATTTTTTCGTGTCAGGCTCCGGAGAAGCCTCACAAATAATGCAAAAGCGCTTTTGTTTTAACATTTTGCTTTCGGCGGACAAAAACGCAAAAAAACTAAAAATTAAAATTTTGAAATGATCAGTTTTGGAGGCTCAGGCAAAAGGTATCTCCTCCACCAGTTTGAGAGATATAGTTTCGACTTATACTGCATCTGAAAGCAAAGGACTTGTTTTACAATNTGAAAATTTTCCGCAAATCATGTCCAAAATTTTCAATTTGTGGTTTTTCGAATTCTCAATAAAAAATCAGATAGAATCACTTATTTACTTTTTTGTATCTATTAAATATCCGTATGTCAACTAATGAGTTGGTCGCGCGATTTTCATTTCTAAACTATCGGTGAAATTTTTAACACTCGGCTGTTCACTCGATAAGTGCCATTTGGCACTAAATTTTTATAAATTTTATGCTAGTAAAAAATTTCAAATAAAATTGTGGGTGTAATAGGCGCCATTTATTTAGATAGTAAGAACATTTTTTGATATCAAAACGCAATTGAAGGTCAATTTTTATCTCAAAAAAGTTGTTTCAAAAAAATAATTATAAGAATGAAATTCAGATTTTTTTGTTTGAGCCTCAATTATAATATATTAAAGGGATACCCCTCATGAAATGAGGCTGAACCAACAAATTTTCCAGATTTAATTTTGACTATCTTTTCTGAAAATATGGACAATTTGAAGATGACTGGTAGTATTTTCCCCTCCATACTTAGCCAGGAACCTACTTTTTCATCATTTTTTATTTATTTTCACCAAAATTTCTTGATTTTGAAAAATGTAAGCTTTCGAAGAGAAAAAACCATAAAAAATTAGATTTCGATAGTACACGCCCTCCGCGAGGTCATCAGCTGTTCATTCATATATGTTTCAATATTGTGACTAAAAAATCAAGGAAAAAATAGGCTTTTCTGCGAGCCTCTTAAAATCAGCTCAAAAAAACGTTTTTTTGCGTTTTCTAGAGCGAA
This sequence comes from Oikopleura vanhoeffeni, assembly GCA_004367855.1. Classification (NCBI taxonomy): domain Eukaryota; kingdom Metazoa; phylum Chordata; class Appendicularia; order Copelata; family Oikopleuridae; genus Oikopleura; species Oikopleura vanhoeffeni. The sequence continues at coordinate 69,067 of SCLH01001141.1, read as the reverse complement.
TTTATTTTGAATTTTAAATAATTTTTCTACCCCCAAAACTCACGAAAAAATAGGCTTTTTGCTACAAAATATGACTCTACTTTGACGCTCGTTCCTGATTGGTCGAGCAATCAGTGATCCTTGATTAGGATTTGAGATTCAGGTTCAATTAATCTACCAGTCAAAACAATTAGGTATCACAATGTATAGTTTCCCAGATATTTTCCCTCAAAAACGGCATTTCCCACGAGGGGTACCCCCTTAATAATAAAAAAATTTAGTTGAAAATTCTTACAGACGGAGTTTACAAAGGATAAGTATTAAGGATAGTACATAATGTAGTTTTCATTGGTAGTTTTTTTAAAATTCTACAACCACCCGTTAATCATCCAGTCAAAAATAAATGCTTGAGCTGAAGTGGTATTTTTCTGATGAAAATTCGTTCCAATATTAAATACAAAAAATTTAGATGTGTGATTCTACTTCGCTTTGCAGATATGTTGCTGAAGATGACTTTTCTAATCTTGGATCATATCCCGAATATGAAATAAATTTGCCCACGCCACAATATGAATCGAGTTCAATCTCTAGAAATAATCTCCCTGTTTTGAGAAGAATTGTTTATGATAACTGGGTGGAATGGGGATCATGTTGTCCCGTAGACACTTTCACGGCGATTCGGGCTAGAAAACGAGATTGCTTAGACCCTATGAATGGAGGCACAAAATGCACTACGGATCAAATTTATCAAACTGAGGTATTTTAAAACGTCCTAAATTAAAAGTATAATAGACGTTTCGCTTTATTTCATCATCAGTATTTTAATGACTGATTCGCTCAGAGGGTCTTAGTGATTGTCTTGCGTTCGATTATAGGTGAGGGTGCTTGATATAAGGACCGCTAAATTTGATCGGTGTGTAATCAATCAATCAATCACTAAGACAATCACTTAGACAACATTAATGGGATTCGAACTCGCGCTATAGAGATAGTGAACGTTTTTAAGATGGAGTTTGGGTGGTTGAAGGATATGCACTTCAAAGTGAGAAAAGAATATATTTCTATAATTTTGGAATAAACTAATTATTTTTTTATTAACTTTAAATCATGTCCGAAGTCAAAGTTTTATATTTTTCGTTTGCTTTATTTTATGATCCGATTCATTTACCAATCTGATTCAAATTTTCAAAGAAGGCTTCCGATTATATTTTTTGTCGAACACCGATCCAATTTGTTGAAAATCGGTTAACCCCGTTAAAAAATCACTTCAAAACTCTATTCAAGCTTGAAATTATTTTAGAAATGCTTAATTCCCATTACAGCAAGTTCTCGGAATCGTCGTAACGTTTTTGATTATTTGCCACTTCATTTCAATGATCTCTGGGGTGGAGACACCCGTGTTATTCCCACGGCGGCACCTGCGACGAAAATCCCTGCAACCAAAATACCTTCTCCAACATTTTCTGACATCTCACCCACTTTTCCAGCACGAACAACTCAGCGTGATTATTTTTCGACTTTAGAATTCACTACCAATCAAAAATATTTGAATCAAAAAATAAGAGATGAAATTGTTTACGAAGATGAACCTGAAGAAGAACCAGAATATGAACCGGAAGANATATGTTGCTGAAGATGACTTTTCTAATCTTGGATCATATCCCGAATATGAAATAAATTTGCCCACGCCACAATATGAATCGAGTTCAATCTCTAGAAATAATCTCCCTGTTTTGAGAAGAATTGTTTATGATAACTGGGTGGAATGGGGATCATGTTGTCCCGTAGACACTTTCACGGCGATTCGGGCTAGAAAACGAGATTGCTTAGACCCTATGAATGGAGGCACAAAATGCACTACGGATCAAATTTATCAAACTGAGGTATTTTAAAACGTCCTAAATTAAAAGTATAATAGACGTTTCGCTTTATTGCATAATCAGTATTTTAATGACTGATTCGCTCAGAGGGTCTTAGTGATTGTCTTGAGTTCGATTATAGGCAAGGGTGCTTGATATAAGGACCGCTAAATTTGATCGGTGTGTAATCAATCGAGCAATCACTTAGACAACATTAATGGGATTCGAACTCGCGCTATAGAGATAGTTTTTGAGATGGAGTTTGGTTGGTTAAAGGATATGCACTTCAAAGTGAGAGAAGAATATATTTTTATAATTTTGGAATAAACTAATTTTTTTTTATTTACTTTCAATCATGTCAAAAGTCAAAGTTTTATATTTTTCGTTTGCTTTATTTTATGATTAAGAAATAATGATTTGAAGCAATGACGCAAACTTTCTTGGAACCAGATCCGAACCGTTTTTTTAAGACGGGTACCAATCCGATTCAAATTTTCAAAGAAGGCTTCCGATTTTTTTTTCGAACACCGCGGTGCACCGATCCAATTTGTTGAAAATCAGTTAATCCCGCTAAAAAATCACTTCAAAAACTCTATTTAAGCTTGAAATTATTTTAGAAATGCTTAATTCCCATTACAGCAAGTTCTCGGAATCGTCGCAACTTTTTGATTATTTGCCACATTCACTTTCAATGATCTCTGGGTGGAGACACCCGTGTATTCACACGGCGGCACACTGCGAACGAAAATCCCTGCAACCAAAAACCTTCTCAACATTTTCTTGAATCTCACATCACTTTTCCAGCCACGAACAACCAGCGTGAATTATTTTCGACTTTTAGAAATTCACTACCAATCAAAAATATTTGAATCAAAAAATAAGAGATGAAATTGTTTACGAAGATGAACCTGAAGAAGAACCAGAATATGAACCGGAAGATGAACCAGAAGCTATGACACAAGTTCCATTCTACCAGCAATTCATTCCTAAGAAGGGGTGTCATATTTAGCCGTGGAAAATCTAATTAATATACAACAAAAATGATATACAGGGGGGCCGATATCGCCAGCCCAATATCGCCGAAAAACCTACCCAATTTCACAAATTTTAGCTAAAATAATTCATGTGCCAATATCGCCGAATGTGCCAATATCGCCAAATGACGTCATTTTCAACATTGAATTTCCCAAATTTACTCATTTTAAGTTTTATTTGATTGCATTTTGCCGAGTAATTATTTCTACGCATTTTGGTGGTTCACTTTATTGGACACTATTGTAAAACACCTTATTAAATTGAAATTTTTGACAAATGACGTCATTTTCGACGCCTACGCGTTTTTTATTTTTTCACAAAAAAAAATAATTTCCGTTTCCATATCGCCGAATGTGCTAATAATGCCGAATTTGCCAATATCGTCGAAATTTTCTGCCCAAAAACTTTCGGCGATATTGCCTTCCCCTGCAGTACATATACTTAATCCCACCGATTTAAATCGCTCACCTGAAGATAGGGTGTCGGGCCGTTTACAGTTGGGCTTTCGCAAACACGTTTCCTATAAAAATGCGTGGGTTTTGATAACTCCGACGTGATTGGCTGGACTATTTTGGAATTTTATAGAGACGCTTTGAGCCCAATCACAGTCTCACAAAGCACTATATCGCCAACGACTTTATACCAAGGCAAATATCAATAAAAAACAATAAATAAATTGAATAATAACCTTGGTAGGTCTCGACACTTTTTCCCTATCTCTTAAGTGGAAAAAGTGTTTAGACCTTCCAACCAGGGATCGGCAAACTGAAAATTGTCGCTGGACCTGGGCCACTTTTGTTTGGAAATTTTGCTGGGCCTGGCCTGGGATTTTTTTGGCCAAGCTTTTGCCGATCCCTGCTTCCAATTATCGATATGACAAAAAAAATGAAAAAATTCATCTCAATCAGACCAAACTCAAGCATTTATGATAAAAAAATCTTTAAACTCAAAAGTTTTTGTTGAATTTTTTGAGGAAAAAGTGTTTGATTGTTTTTTTGTTCTTTAACACATCCCTTTAATATCCTTTTAACACATTTATGATGATTAAGGGGGTTAGTGTCGTAATTTTTTGAGGCCTTTATAGAAATTAAATTTATGATACATTAGCATCGATTATCACTAAAATGGACCCAAGGAATCTTATGGTGGCCATATTGTTTTCAAAAACAATCTGGAACAAAATCTAATTTTCAAAAATTAGAATATTTTTTAGCTTTAACCCGCGTAAAACCGGTATTCTAACCTTGATATGAACATTTTTTATTGGTAAATATGACCCGCCTAAAAAATGCATGACATTAAAATTATCAGAAATGTCTTAATCGAATTCTAAATTAATTATTTTAAGCAAAAATGTTTAACCTAATTATCGAATTTGAGGCTGATTGGTTCAGAATTTCGATTAGCTGTAAGCAAATTTTTTGATCAATGAGCTGTCAGCTTCAATTTGGTGGTATCTTTGTTCCAATCAGACAAACGTTTTTATTTCCGGTTTACTCCAAGTCAATTTTCTAGAATTCTAGAATATAAATCAAAAATTCCTTCTCATCACTTTTACCGCATTATATTTATCTACCTTAGTCGAAAAAATGGCTTTATTCTGAACATTCGTCTAAAAGAAGATAGAGTTTGAAGTCGAAAAACTTCTCATCACATTTTTGTTCGCATTTATTTGCTACATTGTGTAAATTTTGAGACGCCTAAGGTCACGCCTTGTATGTGGGGTCTAAAAGAAGATAGGTTTTTAAAAAACCGTTTAGTGTTCTAGAATAGACTCACCACCTGGTGGTGTGATGTAACAATGTTGACTTTGAGATGTATAATCGTTAGACAAAGAATAGATCTACAAACAAGTATCCTCAGATTTTTCACAACTGCCCTAAAATTATTATGAGGCGGGATTGAAAGATTACGACACCCACCCCTTAAAGATCGTTTTAAGACTTGCACTTCATTTTTGAGTCATATATATATATCGTATTTAATAAAATATTTAAAGTCCATCAAAAAACATTGTGGATTGTCTGTCCGGTAGTTTCTACAAAAAAATAAGAATCTTTCGTGATAAATTTGCCGAGATTTTTGTTTGTAGCGCGCTTCAAAGTAAAACCCTTTCTTAAGAAAAAATTTAGACATTTGATATTCCATTTGTGAAATGATGCCGCCAGAAATTTAGTTTCTTGTTTTATTTCCAAGTCTGATTAAATATTGTTTTTCACTGTCCGTGCTTTAGTATTTTTCCTCGTCAAAAAATGAACCTTTATAAGAATTGTCCAGTTTGGGACGGGACATTGAGTCTATCAGTTTTTGAAGATTTTCCAGAAGAATTTTTGTATACTGAATGGGGTGCTTGGGGCGTTTGTGATTCGGTGTCCTTACGGCAAATAAGACTTCGAGAATGCCAAAATTTATTCGGAATCGATTCGTTTTGCAAAAGTGGAAATTTGATTGATTCGCTAGATTGCAAAATTAACGATAAAAGATATTTTGAAAATGTTGTTTCGATAAATATTGAGGATTCATCTACAGTCACTGTTTTTGACCTTCAATATTGCAAGAATGAATATGGCTTGGTTGATAAATTTATTTTGATAATTTTCGTAAAAATTAAGGGATTCTTGATATCTGAATTTTTTGTATTGTTATCTAAATATAAACTGAGTTTCAAATGGCGTCGAGGCCAAAAGTGATTCGTCGAACTAAATCCTATTAAGTTTTCCAACCCAATGGATCTTGAATATGAGTGTTATCTCTATAGCATGTGTTCGAATCATACTAATGTTGCCTAAGAGACTGTCTTTGGTATTATAATAGACAATGATGCTTGATATTGGAAACGCCAAAGTTGATTGGTGAGTAATCACTAAGGCAATAACCTTTATTTTCAAGATCCACTTAGGTTCGAAAAAAGATATATACATATATATCATATTTTTTTTTAAGGAATCACTTTTCGTCTCGACGCAACTTGAAACTCAGGCCGCATTATTCTAGAAAAACGAAAATTTGAATTATAATGTATTTTCTAAAACGGTGAGAATGCCAAGAAAAAATTTATTTCAAAACATTGCGTTGCAAACAAAGTCAATAAGTTTTTATTTTTGAAAATAAATTATATTAACTTCGAAAAAAACTATTAAAATTTCACAATGGAGTGGTTATTTTTTCAAATTTAACTCGAGTTCGCGCACAATCCAAAGTTAAATTGTTCGCACGCGGAAAAATTCCATTATTTGGTGAGTTTTATTTTCGAAGATTCGAAAATTGACTAATTAATTAAGTTGAATTTAGTAAATAAAAAGCTAAAATTTATCAACCAAGAAAAAGAATGTTTTTGAAAGACATGTCGAGGTTATGTCTAGTGTCAAGGAATGAGTTAAAATTTTGGCTTACTTTGAACGTTAGAGTTTTGACCAACACTAATTTTAATTGACCAATCACCATCCTGTATTTTGCGGAATAAAAACACGCAGTTAATGAGAAAACTCAGGCTGTATAAATTATAAACTTTAATAAACTAGACGGGATTTAGCATCCAAGATTTCTAAAAAATGACTTTGGAATTCAATTTTATGGAATGAGCTTGAAATCATTTCAAGACTTCGCGGATGTTTTTATGTTTGTGATCGGAAAAACAAAACCAAAAAAATCTGAAAATAAATTTGTTCAGCAATCAAAAAATTTCCAAAATTTTCCACATTTTTGTGCAAAATTTGTTTTAATTATTTTTATGTGTTATAAATCTCAGAGTGAGAGCATAGCCGATGATAAATTTTATGGAATTCAAATGATTTTTGTATTGTGACGATAATTTCAAACTAAAAATTATATCAAAATCCAATAAAAAAATTATTTTATCACAAGTCAAAAATAACAAAAACATAAATATTTGAATCCAAAATTTGAAATTCAAATTTAACTCAACGAAAGACGATGTTTAGTATTTCGTAACTGGAATGATAGTAAAATGGTTTGGCTGACGAACTGTTTTCCTATATGGGGTTTCAACGATTTTAATAAGAAGACGGTGAAAATGAGGGCAAAATATATTTCGTTGAAGAAAAATGCATAAAAACTGTAACATATTTGTACATTTAATACTAGTAATTTTGAATAAAAATATAGTATCTTTTCATAAACTACTTTNAGAGCAAAGCGCGACATGTTGCGTTAGAGAGAATATAGGCGAGATACAAGAGTTCACAAGAAGCTTTATTGCTGATAAGCTTTAGTTCTCCCGTGCGCAACCCTAGTTATGGTCCATTACTAGGGACCCTAGTCTAGGGTAATACCCAGGAGAGCTATCTTCAAAACTAATCCCGTCAGCAGGGATTATTCAAATTTCTGGGGTTAAACGGTTTCAATAAAAAAGATTCCGACCACGAAAAAAAATTTGGGGACACCTAGTGGTCACAATTTGATTATCAAAAAACACCTTTTTGGGCTTTGTTAGCCACTTTTGACGTATATTTATCATTTATTTTTTCTTGTTATTATACGGATGGCGTTAAAAAAACATTAAGCTTTATCAATTACGGAAGCTCCTGGTCCTTTTTTACTAGTTTTTAAGCCAATTTTTTATTTAATTCGGCTTTTAAAAACAACTCATCCGATAACATTCTTAGATAGCTCAAACTGAGCACAAATATCATGTCAAAAAAATAAGAAAAATTAGTTCATCGGATCAATTTATTTTATCTTCTTTCTTAGATTACTGAAATTGTTAAATTACTATTTTTTCTTAAAAAAATTGGTAACAATCGTCGGATTCGGAGCAATTTTT
>SCLH01001141.1:45107-60814 GCA_004367855.1 Oikopleura vanhoeffeni | reverse complement strand
AAATTCAATTATTAACCAGATATTTGTGCTCTGTTTAAGCTATCTAAGGATTCAATCGAATGAGTCGTTAGCAAAAGCTGAATTATAAAAACATTTTTGGCTAAAAATCTAGTAAAAAAGGACCAGGAGCCCCGTTATCGATATGTCACGAAAAAAAAATTTAGAAAATTCTATCCTTTTCGATTTCCAGAAAAATTTACCTCGTAGGCGGAAACACTGAAATTTCAAATTGATATTGATGGGCAATTTTTTGCCTTCAATTTTTTTATCGTAACCTACGTCAAATTTTACGGGCTTTCTTATTGGCAAGTTTTACGTTTGGTCAAGAATGGGGTCGGGCCTGGGCGTACTTATACCGCAATTCTAAATAAGAAAGACCATAAGAAAGACGAACAAAATTTTCCGAAAAAAAAACTTATTTTTATCAAAAAATTTCCCTCAAAATTCTGTATTAGTCACCCATTTTCATATCCCAATATAATTGCTGGTTTAAAAGTCGATTTTACTCCTGGGTTTAAGTTATACCGTATAACTCTATCTAAAACTCATCACTGATGAGTCATCAGCAATAAATCCCCTTGTTAACTCTTGTTTCTCGCCTATATTATTTTTAACTTACGGACAAAAACACTATCTCAGAGCAACATTTAAGGTTTATTGACTATCAAGATTAAATTTTAATTGGTATGTTGGTTAAACCAGCTGTAACTGTTCCCTATAAATGACCTTGTGTTCTATATAATATTTCATATCTTTATGCAATACGAGAAAAATGTCACAGGGGAGGGCCAAAATTTTTGCTAAAGAATTGCAGCCATACCGGACAATAAAGTTAATCGCCAAAATGTGTAGAATTTACTTCTTCATCAAACGAAAGTAAACAAAAAATATAAAAAGTACAAATTTTCCATGCTTTTCTCGAACAATATTTTTACATACTGTAGAATCTACAGTGTAGATTACAGAAATTTAATTTGGAAGAATTAGAGGCGTACGAGAGCAAAATGATTTTTACGCGTTAGCGCCTTTGATGAACATCAATCTCTATTTACATGTATAGTTTATAATTTAAGATACATATGATGTATATGATATATCATATATCACTGAATACATTTGATGTTATCTACTGTATTAAATAAGTAAAAAGAAACCCGCCCGATAGAATCACTGTCTTAAAAATGACTTAAAAATTTTTAATTTATTCATATCGAAACTTCCTGTACAAAAATACTTTCGAATATGGTTAAATAACACGCTCAGCTAGTCACATAAAACAGGTATCATAATTCGAGTTTAAAAAATAAACTGATAAAATTTTGTTTTTCGTTACGAAATTAATTCCTGTTGTGTCAATAAAATATTGATCAGATGAACTATGAGAGACAAAAAAGCTGTCGTCTGTGAAATCAAAATTTTGCTCTCAAATCAAAATTTCATTAACGACGTTTTTTTGTAGCAAATTATAAACATGGTTTTGACTACTAAATTGCGCTCTTTTTCATTCAAGGAAATACGAAATCTCGAGGCCGACTCAGAGAACTTCAAGGTGAGTCAAGAAAAAAACTGGAAAAATTTGACATCTTGTATCCATAAATGAAAATTTCAGCAACTAGTGATCAAATTTGAAGTTTAGCAAAAATAATTGTCGGTGGCTAAGAAATGTGCTTTCAAATTATGAGTTGTTAAGGAAGGTGTTTAACGGAAAAAGAAAGACAAAAATAGTATAAGATTCATTATTTGAGAATTGTGTAACTTAATTTAAGTTAGACAGGAATTTTAATTAAAAATTTGCCCATAAAAATGTAACTTGCGTTCTTACGAAGAATTTTTTGTAAAAAATATAAAAAAAATAAAAATGAAAATAATTGTTTGGCAATATTTGAATTTTTGATGTTACTTTCATTTAAAAATAAAGTTTTTGAAAGCAATGACAATTTCTCTGGAAAAATTTAAAAATTCCAAAAAAATGCTGTTGAGCGTTGTTGCTTTGGTTATGGTACTTACGACGTGCCTTTTTTCCTCCAAATTACCGAAAAATTTTGAACAAAATGGGTAAAATGATACATAAAACAAATTGGAAGCAATTGTTGACTATTTATAAACTCATTATTTTAAGAAAGTAGCCGAGGATGTTATGCGCGAGTATAAATCTGTAGGATTCCTGCGACTTGTTGATATTCCTGATTTTGATGACAAAGAATTTCTTGCCCAAATTAAATATTTTTATAATTTATCAACTGAAGAAAAAATGCAAATGGCGCTCGCAAGATTTCAAAAGCAAAATAAAAATTCATACAGGCAACGAGTTATACTTTAACCCTTAACTAATGAGGCAATAGCCGAGGGTGAACTCGACTTGTGATACAACTTGTATAATACAAGACATTGATGAAGGGATGGAAGTAGATGACTTGTGCATAACTTAATGGATATTTTTTATAAATGAAAACATTTTCCAGGGTAACTTTCCTTGGTAAAATGACTATATAAACTTCAAATTGGCGATTTGGGTAGCCCCTCAATGGGCTGGTTATCAGATAACTTTACTCTTAAAAATTTTGGTCAATTAACAAATATAATTTGGTCTGGAGAGGTCTGGGTCTTTAAAATTTGAATTTACTATTTTTCGCCGAAGCAGTTTTCATCAAAATTCACAGAAATTTTTCCCCTAAAATATTTTTCAAAATTATTATTAATTTATTGTAGGAACTCCGACTCGATAGGTGTAGAATCTACACTATAGTCTACAGTCTATAGATATATTAATCCCGTGTGCACCTTGACTTGAAAATTAAACTTTTTTATGTCAATTTTCTAATCTTGTCGGGCAAACCAATAACTGGTTGTATTATGGCCCATAATTTATGGGTAAAAATCCTAATATAGTTTTTCTTATTTATCTCCTTTGGATTCTCCCCAAGATGTTTATTCTGTTTTTTGCTGATGTAAATCTAGGCAGCTCAAAAGGCAATTATAGTGGATATTGAGCTGCTTAGATTACCATTAGTGTGAGCAAGGGATATACTTAGGCTGTGAACCGGGAGGCCTAAAGGCCAAACTAAAAGTTTTCATGCGTGTTCTTATCCCGAGCAAATAAAATGATCTCAAGGATATAAAAAAATTGGGTCGCATAGTGGTGAAAAAACCTCTATAGAAAATCCGGCTTGAAAGAAGATAAATACAATATTCGAAGGGGAACGTGTTAAAAACAAGATGTGTTGCAAGTGTATAAATTATACAGTATAATTCATTGATAGAGGATACATGCCACTCATAGGGAACATTTCAGTTCATAAAGAGCAAACCGATTTTGGAAATGAAAAATTCAATCGAGAAAATACAGATGATGAATGTAAGAATATATAAAATTTTTTTAATTACATTCAATAATTACAGTCCGGCATTTTTTTTTAAAAAACATTTTAGATTGTACATACGTTCCAGGTTAATATCGGGATATAGTCTCTGAATCAGGGATTGGATTTTTTTTTTAATTTGACCATGTCAGGTCGGGTTGATTAAAAAAATATAGGCGACAACTTTTCGGAGTCGACCCAACCTGCGTTCTGTGTCAAAAATGTTGACCCGGAAAAATCTGATTCCTGGTCTAAATATATTGGTCCTTCTACACTATCTTGCGTAAACACTTAATCGGATGAGTCGTATCAGAAAGCCCAGTTTTTGGTTGTCATTTATATCCCTATTTCACACTTTCGTGAATATCCCGGCCCTGATTAGGCAACGTAGTGTGTTTTTAAGTAGTAGGGCTGGGATATTCACAAAAGTGTGAATAGGGGATATAACAAAAACAGAGTTAATTCGCAAATTATTTTTAGGTCGAAAGTTTATGGAAGAAAGAAACTCTTATCCGAATAATATGGAATTTAAACGAGTGATCGAAAAATATTACGAAATTTATGCATTTTGTGGAAACTTAATTCTAGAACTCTGCGCAGTAGCCCTTAATTTGGGAGAAGATTATTTTACCAAGATGTTCTTGGATAACGGAGAAAATAAACATTTGTCAACGTTTCGTATTTTACACTATCCTCCAAGAGTACAAAAGAAAAATCTGGGGGACAAGGATATTCCTATATCAACACCAGCACATGTAGATAGCTCAATTTTAACCTTATTATGCACTTTCGACAATTATGGACTTCAGAAATGGTTATTATAATTAATCATATCGATAAGAATGCCTGAGTGCAAATTAAACCCATTTTTGTCGAGATGTATTTTTGGAGAGGTAGCAAATTGCTACTAGCAATACCTGCATAATTTTAACTTCCACACAGTTACTCGTGTCTTGTTTATAAGTCGCCAGAATGACCCTCTTTATCTGTAGATCGTATATTATGAGACGTTAATTATGCCGCAATGCGTCAGACGCAATCCATGGTTTGTACAAAAATGAATAAACAATCCTTAGTAGTCAGCTGATCTGAAGAATTTTGTCTTATTTTGAAAATTAAGCTGATTTTTTAAAGAACCTCACCAAAATTCTAAATGGATGGATGGAGAAGGCATTTCATAAGTAAAAAATGGGTATCGATTTTATTGGCCAATCTTGAAGGGAATTTTTTTGCCATTTCAGGTCTTCAGATTTTTTGGTTTTTCAAAAATTAAGAAAAAAATTGATCCTTTTTTTAATATTTATTGAAAAAAAAAGAAAAAATCGATTGATTTTTTAAAAAAAACAAAAAATCCTCGGATTGAAATGACCAGAAAAAATTCTTCACAACAGGCTAATAAAATCCGTACCCATTTTTGACTATTGACACTCCTTAGCACTAATGAAAAAATTAAGTATGAAAAATTATCTCATGAATTTTACATTTATCACCTTCAAAAACATCTTGCACCACTATTTTATTGAGGTTTTCATAATCAACAAAAGCAGGAAAAATATAAGTTTAATATAAAAATATAGAATAAAGAAATATAGAATATAGTTTAATATCCCCTATCCACACTCTTGTCAATATCCCNTGATTAGGAAACGTACTGTGTTTTTAAGTAGTAGGGCCGGGATATTCACAAAAGTGTGAATAGGGGATAAAGATATATTAGTTCGATATAGAAATTTTGAATGAGTTTTTAATTCGATGATAGCAAAATAACCATGTGAAGGTAAAAGATAAGGAAGATCGTTGGGTATGGGTGGAACCAATACAAGATTCTCTGATAGTAAATCTTGGAACAGTAATGGAAAATATGTCAAATCGTGAACTTCCTGCAACTATTCACCGAGATAGAATTTAAATTGAATTTTTTTTTGGTTTGATGAAAACCAACATTTTCAAAAATTGTTATACAAATCGTAAATTAAGATTAATTATAAACGATATCAGTTCGATAAAATTGAAAATTTTTGAAAAAACATTTTCACCATTTTTGATAAATAATGTGACAGTTTTGCAAAAAAAGAAATTGCAGGGAGGGAGCAATATCGCCGAATTTGCCGAAATTTAATGAGATTTATATCCCGAATTACTTTTTGATCGTCATGAATGACGTCATTTTCAGGATTGACCTTCTCAAATCTAATCTTTTCAAGTTTAATTTGATTGCGTTTTGGTGGAGTATTAAATTATACGCATTTTGGTGCTTCATTTTATTCGAAACTATTGTAAAACTCATTATAAAATCAAAAAAAATGTTTGACATATGACGTCATTTCGAACGCCTACGCATTTTTGAACAAAAGGAATTTGCCAAATTTTTATGCTCAAAAACTTTCGGCGATATTGCACCCCCCCTGTATAAAGTTTAAGAAATACGGTTGAGTGATATCAGAAAACCAAAAAAAATCTCAATTTATATTCTTTTGATAGTTATGGATTTGGGCGAAAACCGTTATTCAGCGCCAATGTTTGTCGAGCCTTGTTACTCTAATTTATCCTACGAACATAATTATCAAACTCAAGAAAAATGGACAGGTAAATTATGAAGTTTATAGCGTTCACAAAAAGTGTAGGCTGTAAACTGACTCCAAAAAACGATGGGTGGTCGTCTTGCGGTTATCTGACCACATGTTTTCGCGCTAGTGGTCGCCAAAGTCATTAATACAAATAATTTAAATTTATGAGAGGATCTTTTAGCTAATACATTATTTAATTTATATTAAAATTGATTTCAGCTTTAAGAAATAATCTTCAATTTTGTTCAATGAATTTATTTCACTTTTCAAAAATCCCTGCTGGAATTTTTATTAAATATCAAATTGCATGCAACCGCTTTGAACCTACCAAAAGATTCGGTTTGGCAAACTTACAAGTGGAGGTTTTATAAATTTTGAACGATATCTAGCCACAAGATGCGTAAGAAAGCAAAATAATTTTTACCATAAATCGCCTAGTATGAACATGAATTATTTATAGTTTATATCAACGTCTTCAGAAAGTTAACTACGCCGAATCTTTAGGTGGTAGTTTCAAAGCGACTGTATTATATTTCTCAGTTTGACTACCTCTAGCCGGAAAATATTGTATCGGATGACCGCGAGACCACCATTACTCGTTTTTGGCATCAGTTGAGTACTGAATCAAATTGGATGAACTTTATAGCTGAAAATGAAAGAAACTCCAATACATTTAATGCATATTCTTTTTAAACAAAGCGAATCTTGAAAATGAGTGTAATCACCATAGCGCGTGTTCGAAAGCACTTATTTTGTCTTAGTGATTGTCTTAGATATCATAATAGGCAAGGGTGCTTGATATTGGAACCACCAAAGTTGATTGGTGCGTAATTTCTTAATCACGAAAACAGGATTTGAACACGCGGTATAGAGACCAGCCTCTTTTTCACGATTCACTTTGGTTGGCAAAATGATATAAATTATATCATATTATATCTATTACGAGGCCCTCTGGTCATTTTTTGCCACTTTTCAGCCAAAATTTTTACATGATTCGGCTTTTGTAAACACCTCATCTGAATAAAAATTTTTGATAGCTCAAACTGAGCGAAAATATCTAATGAATAATGAACTAATAATAAATTGGAAAAAGTCGGACCATTTTTTGTTTTTTCTGAGAGTACTGAAATTTTTTAATTATTAGTTTATGTTTAAAAAATTGGAAACAATGGCCTGATTCGACCTTTTTTAAAATATTTGTGCTCAGCTTGAGCTATTTAAGAACTTAATCAGATAAGTCGTTTTCAAATGCCGAATTATATTAAAATATTGACTGAAAAAGTGGCAAAAAACGACCAGAGGGCCCCGTTATCGATATATTTAAAATGTACACTTGTTTATAGCTCAGACTCCATCTTTGACGTATGGTGAATTCAACATTTTGACCGGAGGACGGCATGGGCAAAGTTTTACATTAAATTAAAACTTAAACGATCAACTTGTGGCTACCATGCTCGTTCGCGATACTAAACCGATGTAGGACGTGCCCCACTAAGGTGTTATCGGTTTTTCAGCATTGAAAGTCTACACTAAAGAGATCAAGAAAAAAATTCAAAAATTTTGAAAAATAGCGGCTTCTGATTGACTAGAAATCGACTTTCTCTAGATTGAAAAGTAGGGGTATTGACGGATTCTCGCAAATTTTTTCGTTCCAACGTAATAATTTATTTTTGGTTTCGTCAGCTATTTTTGAAGATATTAACACTTTAAATTTGGGAAAATGCAATTTTTGGGTTTTCCCCGAGGAGATTCACGCCTAACCAATCAGAGCGCGACTTGGTTAGTTTATTTAAGGGGCGTTTCAATCTCCCCGGGGAAAACCCCAGAATCTAAAACACATTCGGTACAAAAATAAGCGGTCTTTTTAACAAAAAAGCCAATAAATTTGTATGCGGAGCTGTGTAAACTGAACTTAAAAATAGCTTTGGCTGAGGCACACTGACTCAAAATAAAAAAAATGAAAAAAAATGCTAAGATAAATTTTGTCTTTCAAGTGCCAAAGTTTGGCAGCCAAACTTAAGAAAATTTTGACAAAATAATCGTATTTTAGCCAAAAAAAATGCCAAGAAATATTTTTTCGAAGTTGTTTAAAATACACTATAAAACGCCTTTGGTTGCCCCATGGGGCCCACTCCATTGCTAATCACAGATTTTTTTGAGAAAAATAAAAGTTACAAAAACATAATTTCTCGAAATTTAAAGTCATCAAAAACGACAAAATAAAAACTAACGAAAGGGAATATGATAAAGTAACACGAAATAAACGGATTGATTTGATGCCTGGACGACATGTTAAAAATTATGGAAACGGAAACGAAATCGAACTTCAATTAATAAAGAACTAAAATTATTTTATGTTTATACATTTGTTAATAAAATATATCCACAATGGTGAAAAGGGTCGTTTTTCTACGTTAGAGCGGTTTTCGAAAAGATAATTTCAGGCGAAAACCGGTAGAATACTGGAAATTGAAAAATCCGGCTCTGCAGCGCAACGTTTAATAAAACGTTTTTTAATGACCCGAAATATCAGAAAAATCGTATGTGCCTATCTCACTTGACTAAATAATCCGTTTGGTGCTATTTTAAAAAACACCACAAATCCTTATTTTAAAAAAAATTCAATATTTTTGAACAACAAAAATTCAATTATTTGTAACCAGGGCTGGTAAGAATGATTCTTAAGTTAAAATAACATGCAAAACCGCTGTTTTTTTTCATGATTACATCATTAGATGATACGTTAAAAGTTAAGCAAATTCACAAGAGTCCTTTGTAGAAAGGGCAAAATAAGCACGCCTGTTCGCAGTAAAAACGACTATTTCTTATTAAAAATTTACAGTATGGAACTTTCTGCTTGAACTCTCGGCGCTAATTGGTTAATATGGCTTATTACAGTAGGAAAATTGTAAATCATATTAACTAATCAGCGTCGGAAGTGCAAATATCGTGAATCAAATATTTCTCAAGCTAGAATGTTACATACTGTTTTTTCAGAGATATCCCTTTTAAAAGCGAAATAAACCCAAAAAACAATTTTACAAAACAAAAAGCGAAGTTAGCCTGATTTGACATCATCAATCTAAAACTAGGGCCTTCGTCTTGTGAGATTCGTACTGTCAAAGACATAATCAAGAAAAATAGCGTTCATTGAAGCTCAAGCGTCTTGCAGTTATGAGGGAATTTGTGCTCAAAAAAGTGACGTTAGTTATGTTAACTCCCGTAGTGGCCGACAATCTCTGGACCCGTAGTGTCTTTGCACCATCCGTGGTGTTGCATTTGAATCAAGCATATAACCGACGATCAATTATCAACATATATTTTTCAATGATAATAATATTATACAAAAAATGTTTCACTGTCCTATACAAACAATTTTTTAAAAAAGTTTATATAAAGTCATCAAATGTGAATAAGAAAATTAAAAACTCTCTCATTTTTGACGATTCTGACAAACAAGTGCATAAATAACACGGAAATTTTAGGGTTGAATTTCGACAAGTTTTAAAATATTTGAATTTAACCGTCACCAATTTGGGTATGTAATCTGAAAAAAATTGAATGTTTAAAACAAAAATTCCTAGTAAATGACTCTTAAATTTTTGTGGAACGATTTATTTCTCTCTTCTTTCTGTCGCCTACGCATTCTTATGTATTCCTTATTTCGGAAGTTTGGACTTCTAGAACTGCTCTATTTAAAACCGGAGGCCAATTTAAAATCCATAAAGTCTTAGAAATTTGTGACGATTCTTTGAGGGGTCTTCCACGTGATTTGAGTACATTTTGAAAAAAACATAGTACAGAATTTGAAAAAGTAACTAAATTACGTCAAAAAAATTCCAGGGTCAACTTCAAACGTTTTTAAGATTTTTCACATTACACCAAAGTCCGAATAAAATCACGTGACGAGTTTAGGTATGTATCATATTCATGACAATATTAGTTACTAAAACTCTTGAATTTAGGTGTTTATTGCCCAAAAATTTTTCGGGGTAATTTGACCACTATTGTTTACTTGAACCAAAACCTTATTTCCTAATTTGAAGGTCACGGTGATCGTTTTTGGACTTTGGTAACAGGGAAAAAGTCTTAACAAAACTCTAAGAACCACTTCACTTCTTTTAAAATTGATTTAAGCATATTTTGAAAAAAACAGTACTATTTTTATCAACCTTATTCCTCAAATATACGGTCACGTGATCATTTTGGGCTATGGTGTAAGTCGGAAAAAAGTCTTAGAATTTTTTTCTGATCCCGCTCAAAGGCTTTTTTTGATGATTTTAAATTTTTTTTGCAAAAAAATAAGTACTGTAATACAGTAAAAATTTTCGAAAAAAAACGCACAAACGTCAATTATCCAATAGATCGATCTATCACTTTGAAAAAATTTTATTTGTACATGATTAAGGGTCCTAAATTGCGATTAAAGGCCATTGCCACCCGGAATGTCACTTACGGGAGTTAATTTGGGGTAAACCACTGTATATATTACAGTATAGGGTTGCGTATTGTTTTCGACTTTTAAACCAGGGGTTTTAACTAAAAACAAAAATTAACTTCTAGAGCAGAATTTTACAACTAAGAAAATTATCGAGAAAAAAAATATTTTACGAGAGAATTTTGCGGTGATTTCAAGTTTTTAATGTTTAAACTGAAAATTTGTAGGTGTCCTAGATCTTCCTATAATATGATTTTAATTTCATCGTGAAATTCAGGTGATTGACGACCAGAAACAAAAGGAAAAATTACGTTCCAGCTGAAATTTTTTTCGAGTTTAAATTTTTCAAAACTCAAACTTCGGTCAAAATTTAGGAAGAAATATGAAAATCCGCCTACGCAATTTTTCAACTTGATTTTCTCTGGAAAACTGTACCATACTATTTTTTAAAGATACCAGTTTAACACCAAAATAACCCAAAAAATATAGAAAATTGAAAACGAAAAATCGCGAAGTTAGCCTGATTCGACGTCATCCATCTAAAACTTAGGCCTTCGTCTTGTGAGAGTTCTATTGTCACGGACATTTTTAAGAAAATAGCGTTCAATTAACTTCAAGCGTCTTGCAGTTAAGAGGGAAGTTGCGCTTAATAAAAATGACGTTAGTTATGTAAATTTTTGGTTTTAAGTGGTAAACCACTGTATGCTGTTCATATATGCATCACTGATGATGTTAATTTTTCCGTTTGTGTTGTGGTAATTTAGAGAAATTATCATAAATTTGTCTCACTTAAATTCGATTCATCCGTTTTTTTTATATAATTTTTATCGATTTTTATATCGATTGGTCAGGACCTAAATCGTAACGAAGCCCGACTTGAAAATCGATTCGTATATTAAACGTCCCGTGTTTGAAAACCTGAGATTTTCGCTATTTAAAGTATCATTTGACCAACTTCATTGACTCGAAAGTAAGTATTAACCTGGAGAATACGTAGAGAATTTTCGACAATTGTGAAAAAACTTAAATATTTATTTTTTTAAAGATGTACCGATACACAGATGATAATGGCCAGGTACGAATTCAATTCAAATTTCGAAAAAATTTTGCGAATTTTATTTCATTTTATTGTACAGTATGTATTGTTTTTTCAGTGCGAACAGAATCTCAAGTGTTCGGGAGAATCGTCTTTTATTTGAGAAGAATTCTCCCAAATTGTTTTTTTTTGATCGCACGAAAAAAACACACATACTGTACAATGCAGTTGATGTCTTCTGGTAGTTCGTATAATTTTTGGAATTATGATAAAAATAGGGGAAAAAGATTGACCAATGAGCGCTTGATAAGAGTGAATATTTTTCATTAAGAAATTGAATCTATTTTCAAAATTTAATTAATCAAGTGAAAAACGTGCCAAAAAGATAAATTTGATTTATGAAGGTCGATTATGGTGCGAAAAATAAAATAAAATTAACGAAAATTTAATTAAGTCAAAAATGCATGATATTGTATTTCATCAAAAGGACAGAAAAATTAGACGTCCTCATTGGTTTGTTAGATAACCTGCGTTTTCAAAGCCAATTCACCTTAACTGCATTGTCGAAAAATTCGGTCGAATAGGAATCTGAAATTTTATTCAAAATTATTCTTCTAAATTTATCTGACCGACTTACCCAACATGGTCTTTTCGTAACAAAATTAAAATAATATCGAAAAAGATAATTTGGAAAATTTATAATTGGGGTTATATTTATTTGTCGATTTATAACAAACTAGGATAATTCAAGTTCTTGTCGATACAACAAAGGTTGTAAGAAATCACCAGTGTGACTATCATATTTAAGATATTANAAAAAATAAATTGAAATAATTTTCATAATTGATAACAAAATTTATTAGAAAAATATTTCCGTAAAATTTCCTTCAAAATACTCTCCTCGTTTTTTTCTTATTTTTAGCCCTTGCCTAAAATGGTCCCCACTTCTGATGTCAATCTTTTAAGGCAAGCTCTTTTTGGCCGAAGGCCGATAAAGGAAGAAATTATATGTTGTATCTAATTTTGTTCAAAAATGAGTTGAAACCCCTTTATCGGCCTTTGGCCGATTTGGGGCTTACTTTTCAACAAAATTAAATAATTTTTTTTAAAATCACAGCGGGTCGTGAAACGTTTTTATCTTTTACAAATGTTCTGGAGGATACTTGATAAAATTTCGAGTCATTTCGCAAATATATCCTCGGAGGAGATAGATTTTGAAGTCTGAAATTGTATAAAATCGTCGGTTATTTGGCGTTCTAGAATTGTTCATTCGCCGGATTAAAAAAAGCTTGCCTTTAAAGTTTGACATACTACCGTTACGTGATCTGTGACAATTGGAGCTCAATTTTATATACCGTCTGAAAGAAGTTGGATTTTGCAGTTTTGAAAGTGTCTTATTGTAAACACACAGTACCTTTTGGTTTGATGGTCAAAACTTATTTGTAATGCATTTTTTTGCAAGATTAAAGAAATATCTACAAATAAGCATTTTCGGTTTTTCTCATGAGTTCTTAGTTTTCAGTATATTTCACCAAGAATATGTCAAATCAGAGTCGCATACCCCGATTAATTGACATTGTTTGTCATTTTGAGTACCCTAAACAACCATTTTCTGATTTGCAACGCGATTTAAAAATATTTTTTATAGTATAATTTCATCATGCGGTTCTATTTCCGTAGTCAAAAGTGATTTTTGAGCATTTTTATTTTCCAACCAATCAGCGATGAGAAAAATTTTGAAAAATTGTTCTGAAAAAATAAATGTAAATTAATCTTTCAAAAATTTTCTATCTAATGGTTACTTTCATTTATTTCTTCTAATGAGCTTTCTTGTTAATGCTAAATACCGTGTTGCTGTTTACACCACCAAATCAAAGAATCGCATTTAGCACCACCTGTGGTCATTTGAGACCTATAGTTGCTAATACCGTTTCCACAAAGTCGATGCTTGCGCATCTTTTGAGTATACTTTATCATGAATTTGATTTTTTGGCATCTCAATCTTGCGGAGTATACGGTAACTGTCATAACTTTCCGAGCGAGGGTCAAGGACTGATTTTGTTTGTCTTGTTACAACCAAAACAGCGAAGACTACTTGTGTATGAAAAACTAGCTTTGAGTCCCGAGGTTTTGTCAAAAAAAATAATTTTGTGAGGAAATGACGATTTTTGCCATTTTCAACTACCCTAAANTTGGTTTGTTAGATAACCTGCGTTTTCAAAGCCAATTCACCTTAACTGCATTGTCGAAAAATTCGGTCGAATAGGAATCTGAAATTTTATTCAAAATTATTCTTCTAAATTTATCTGACCGACTTACCCAACATGGTCTTTTCGTAACAAAATTAAAATAATATCGAAAAAGATAATTTGGAAAATTTATAATTGGGGTTATATTTATTTGTCGATTTATAACAAACTAGGATAATTCAAGTTCTTGTCGATACAACAAAGGTTGTAAGAAATCACCAGTGTGACTATCATATTTAAGATATTACACTTAAATGTATAATCCACTTAAACTCAATCTTTATCTCGCCCGAGGTTGCTTGAAATCCGAGACCACAAATTTTTATATATTCATAATTATACCTTGGTAGGTTTAAACACTTTTACCCTATCTTTTAACCAGATAAAAAGTGTTTATACCTACCAAGGTATGAATATCGATATATTCTGATGACAAAAAAATTTTAAAGCGTTGAGTTCTCCAATGACTTTCAAAATGCGTCAAGAAAATTTCCATTAAAATAAAGTGAATTCAAATGCAGATAGAAATTCCTTAAAATTCATATTTGATTAAAACATTTAAGACTAAAATATTGAAGCAAAACAATTGTGACCACTGGTCACTGACCAGAACAAAAAAATCAATCAAAATTATTGCCCAGAAGTAGAACGAGAAAGGTTAATATTTTATGACATGAATTTGGCCGCAATTAAATTTTAAATAAATTTCTTATAAATATTCATTCTCGATTCATTCAAACTTTTGCGAAACAGTTGATGAACAAAATAAGAAAAAATTTAAAAACCGAAATTTAGAAATTTCTTAATTTTTGATATTTAATTATTTTAAAACAAATGCCGAATTCGTAAATTTTGGTTCAACCCTACAAATCAGTAAAATAGACATTCTTACTGTGAAATAAATTTATTTTTGAACATTTGTCATTTTCGCGTCGAAGAGTCCCGTTTTTCGGGGAAAAAAATAAGAAAATTTCTTCTTATCAAGAGTTTTATTTTTTGAGTTTCAAATAACTGAAACTTATCTTAATAATTGAATTGTTATTCAAGTTAAAAAGTTTAACTCCTGTAATGTGAAACTTTCGGCTTATATCAAAATAAAACCTAGGAGGAGATAGAGTTCTATCTTGAAAAGGTTATTTATTCAGGAGTGTATATATAAAAAGATGCTATAT
Organism: Oikopleura vanhoeffeni; assembly: GCA_004367855.1. Taxonomy (NCBI): domain Eukaryota; kingdom Metazoa; phylum Chordata; class Appendicularia; order Copelata; family Oikopleuridae; genus Oikopleura; species Oikopleura vanhoeffeni. The sequence goes on along the minus strand of SCLH01001141.1, from coordinate 45,993 downwards.
TCCGAACCGCGGAGAGCCTTAGGCCTAAATTTATATTGTTATCATTGCCCGAATAATGACGACTTCTCCTTAAAAATCATCGTTTCATCGAGCATTATCGTTTATAACTCGGAAATACGTCCGGTACACGTTGCTTCAAATTTCTCGAACTACTGACTCGACTGGCACCTAAGTCGATAATTGTAGACTGGCGGTAGTCAGACAAACCTTGAGTGCTTTTTGCTAAAAATAAGTCAAAAAAAAAGTTGATCGACGCAAAAAATATATCAAAAAAATTACATACCGAGCCTAAATTTCAAGCTGAACATTATTTGAGATTTTGATTGGTCAAAATTTAAGCAAGGTGAAGTAGTCATTAACAGTTCAATTCTATTCTGAGGCAGTTTTTCACAAGGAGGTCAATAAAATATAAATCAGTATATTATATTATATAATTTTTTTTTTTTTATCATACAATATGAAGTCGGAAACAATCACAGAAATCAGTAATTGTTAATTATTAAATACCTTATGAATTTGAGCTCAAAAATTTAAAAGTCAACCAAAAAGGTTTTTAACTTCAAAAAATACATATGTGATATCCCCTATTCACTTTTTTGTGAATATCCCGGCCCTGATTACGAAACGTAGTGTGTTTTCAAGTAGTAGGGCCGGGATATTCACAGAAGTGTTAATAGGGGATATAGCCCTTTTACTGTTTTCAACGTCATTCTTCAAAAATATTCCAAAAAATATTTATTGCCATGCGAATTTTATTTGGCGATTAAATCTTCAAGGGCCGAAAGTAGTTATACAGTTAGCAGCGTTTTATGTGATGACCCTTGAGAGTACCCTATAATAAACTTTTTTGACTATATGGATTACCCGCCCTCAAGGTACAAATCCT
>SCLH01001141.1:2088-44660 GCA_004367855.1 Oikopleura vanhoeffeni | reverse complement strand
ATCTGTGTAGACCAACACGCAAACGCAGTGGTTTGAATCAATTGATGATTCGTTTCCTCAGATCTAAATAAGGGGTGGGTAAAAAAAAATGTAAAAAATAAGAAAAAAAATCTTACATTGTATTTTTATCATATAAATATGATTCGAGGGAACCCACCATTTTCTTACATTGTGATACCCGGAGATTTCTGGACTGGATGGAAGAAACAAAAGGATTCTCACCAGCATCGCATTTGACTTTTTTGGTAAAAAAAGACTTTTGCTCATCTGATAAATCCCTGCAATCCCAGTTGATATTTTGTTTCTTATACTTATTATGGGTATTAAAATAAATATAAAAAGATGTAAAATTTAAAAAAAATCAGTCAACCTTATTTTAAATACCATCCTGCATAGTTTTATAGGAAATGCCCCTTTTCAAATAAATAGTAGCATGACCAGCAGCCAATCTCCGTTGATAAGAAAGAAAAGGATCAATAATACTGACCACACCATTGATACACTGGATTACATAAATATGACCAACCTTCATACAAATCATATAAATGCAATAGTTTTCCTGCTTTTTGAATCTTGCCCATTCTTGTGAGAGTTAAAAAAAAATACAAAATATTAATTGTATTAAATAATACTGAAAAATAAAAAAGAGAAGAGAGTTTTTTGTATTTATTGAATAATCAGATCAAATCAGAGTTTCACGAACAATTCGTTCGTTAGTTCTTTGACTAGATATTTTCAAATTTTTATTATAATTGTACAGTTTTATAAGAAATGCAGCAATCAATGATTGTAGTGTGATGAAACAGGTGAAAAAAATACGAATTTCGAAACTATTTTTTTGAGAATTCGACAGAATAGAATAAATGAGAGTATTAACTTTCAATACAACGTCAGCAATCGGCGACACAGACTTTCCAAGAGGTTTTGAATTATTCACTAGATAAATTTCATCAACTGATGAAATGTTTGGTAGATGGTCATTCGTTAACATATAATCCGTTTGGTTTTGTGTTATCCAACTCTCCAGCCCTGGAATGTCTGGTTCCATCGGTTGCTCGTTGATTTTATGAAATGGAATTTCCAAAAAATATTTCTCGAAAATATCCACTTCAGTGTCATCACCGGAAAATGTGATTACTGACGAAATAAATAATCCAAAAATCAAAAATTTCATTTTGTAAGATAAAACCAATTTTCACAATCAGAAGTTCATTATAAAGACTTGAGTAGGTTAATGTATTTGCTTGAGGGTAGACAATATATCTACTTAAAATTGAGCATGATAATCATTCATAACAATGAGAGCTTTAAGAGGTGTGATCACTGATCCGAAATTTTGCTTCCCATTTAGAATAATTTTAGCTGGAAGTTCAGAGTCTGGGAAAACTCGTTTTGCTGGAGAATTGTTACACCGAACAGATTTATTTGAAGAAAAAATAACGTCAGTGTTATACTTTTATCCTTGTTACCTAGAAAAACCACCCGTTGATTGGCATAATTCACTAGATATTCCTGTTACTTACCAGATTGGTCTACCATCAAAAACTGACTTGGTTAAATTACCAAGAGGATCGTGTGTTGTACTAGATGATAGTTTTGATGAAGCAGTCAAATCACCTGCAGTGGATCATCTTTTCAGAGTTATTTCTGGAAAAAAGGGGGTTTCAGTCATAATAATGGCTCAGAATAATTTTTCGAAAGGTAAATATGGACGGGAAATAAGAAATTCATGCAATTTTTCTGTTCTTTTTCGTAATTGTTGTGATACATCAATTAATGAAAATGTCGCCAGAATGACAGGATTAAAAAAAGCGTTTTCTAGCGCCTCTACCGACAGAGAATGTTGTATGTACCCCTATTTTTTTCTAGATCAATCTCAAAAAGGACAATTAAACAAATATAGATTATATACCGACATATTTGGGAGATATAAAATTGTTTATTCTACAAATGGTATGAAAGGCTATATTATTGGAGAACAAGACTTTGAGCTTTATTTTAAAATTTCAACCGAAGGTAACCAATTTACTGCTAAACAATATGAAATTGAGGCAGAGAAAGTATCAGTTGACAAAGAGAGAAATTCGGAACCTTTCAACTCAGAAAAAATCGAAAAACCTTCACGATCGCAAAAAGAAGTTGAAAGTGATGGGGGTTTCGAACTTGGTGAGTCAAAATCTTGTGATGAAACAGGATCAGTCACAAATTCCACTGAACCTTACTCTGAAAACACAGAAAAAGATACCTCTGACACGGAACAAAACAAAGGAAATCAATCTATCGAAAAAAGAGTTGAAGGAACACCAACAACTGACACCACAATCAACTTCAGACACCAAAACATTAGAAAGCGTAGATTCGAAAGTAAATGGGAAAAAAAATCTAGAGGAAGAGGAAACAAAAAAATTAGAAGAACTTTATTCCAAAATTAAAAGTATACCGAATTATTCAGCTAAAATATCAGACTTTTTACGTCAATTTAAAGTACATAGTTTACATAAAAGAATAACAAAAAAAAAATTCCCAAGAAGACATATTATTGTTCATGTACCTTTTCAAATTTTTATGGCTGATCTTATCGAGTATACACAAAAAACTATGAAGCATACTAACCAAGGGTATTGTTATATTCTTATTTTAATAGATGTTTTCACTAAAGTAGTTCATGTACGTCCATTAAAACGTAAAGATAAATTTTCAGTTTCAAAAGCTTTTGATTCAATTTTCGATGATCTACCACATTTTCCTAATACACTTATTACTGATGAGGGGTTAGAGTTTTATAATAAAAACGTGAAAGAAGTATTAGACAAGTTTGCGATTTATCACTATAGTATAAAGTCTAAAATGAAAGCAAGTGTGGTAGAACGTGTAATACGAACCATTAAATCTCGCCTTGAAAAATACTTTTATTTGAATAAAACTAAAAAATGGATTGATATACTTGATCAAATTGTGAAAAATTACAATGATACACCACATAGATCTATTGGTATGCCCCCAAACCCAGTTAACGATAATAATGCAAAAAAAGTAAAAAACAAAACAATTTTTGATAAAGGGTATACCAAAGCTTGGAGTGAAGATCTTTATACAATTTCAAATGTAAAACAAAGCTCTGGTGTCATCTGGTACATCTTAGATTCTATTAAAGGTCAACGACTTCCGGGAATCCGTTACTATTGGCAATTGAATTTAGTAGCTGAAAATGATAGTAAATTACGCAATAAATAATTTAACTAAAAAACGGAAAAATCTTGATTTGAAACTAGCTGATAATCGATCTTGGAAAATTAAAGTGATTCATCTGTGTGGTAAATTATCAAACAACTCAGTGAAAAGTGGTGTTTATGAAATTGTTTCTAATATGACTGAACGATCCAGTTTCAACGATTGTGGTGTAATTGGTTACATTTATATAAATTCAAATGAAATTCGAATAAATTATCAACCTACATATCCTCAATCCTATAAATTGCGTTTTCATGACTTCAGCGTCACAGTCTTTGATATACGCGCTATTGGTTCGTCTGATATTTTAAAATTTTCTGAATTTGCAGTTCAATTAGAGATTACCGAAGCATACGGCTGGATTTAGTATGTCTTTACAGAAAAGTTTTCGTAAACAATGGCGATCAACAAAATTAAAGGGGCGTGGACAAAGAATTACAAAAAAACGATCCCCACAAAAACAAGAAATAAAATTTTCCAAAAAATTATCGAATCAAAAAAAAGCCAAGAAGGCTTAGATAGCAGTTTTCTTAATTCAACTTTGAGAAACATATCAAATTTTCTAGGTGTTTTTCCTCAAGATTATATTGAAAATATTCAAATAACAACTTTTCCTTTCTCATTCGTTGTCAACATTGATAAAAGTAACCAAAGTGGTTCACATTGGATAGCAATTTACATTTCTAACAATCAAATATATATTTTTGATAGTTTAGGAACAATAACTTTGACGAAACCAAAATTTATATTCAAATTTCTATCTAGTTTTCGAACAACTCATCAATTTTATGTCACACCACAGCTGCAAAACCCTACTTATTACACATGTGGATTTTACTGTTTATATTTTCTCATTGCTTGTCAATTTTTCTCTTTTAATGAATCCCTTTCATTGTTTGTGTTAGATTATAATCTTAATGACTCAATTATTCTTGACTTATTTCCAAAATAAATAAACTTTCTCAGGTGATTAATACATGTTTGTTTTTTTAGACTATGCAAACATCTGCAGATAGAATTCTAGATAACAAGGTGATCAAACGTCATTACCCAAAACAAAATCTCAATGACAACCTGCTTTTTACTTTTGACGCAGATCCTAATCTCTGTCTAGTGAAAAACAAAATAATGATCCATTTTACAATTGAATTAGATGAAAACTATATCCCAGATAATGGCTTTGCAGCCAAGCAATTTTCATTACTTTCTATAGAATTGAATTCACAGCGTGTATCATCAAACAAAGCAAAGTAAGTTAACTCATGCAAAATTCATAGTTTAATAAAAGTTTAGGTGTGAATATTTTCTAAATGATTGGTTAAATAAAATTGGAAATTATAATACTGATTACATTTATTCCTATTTTGTGACCGAAGGATACTACGATAAATATATTTACGAGGAATTAGATGATGAAGACAAAGCTCAATTAATAACACATAGGAGAATAACTGCAGAAAAAAAAGATGGAAAATACGTATATGAATTTATAATGATTCCAAATGACTCCTTTTTAAACGAAAATCAAGTCTTACCACCAGGTGTTGAACTACAGTTGTCGTTTGATAGGTTAATATCCGATTTTTCAGTCATTAAAACTGGTGAGGAAGCGACTCTTAAGGGTAAAGTTTTGGACTTGAAAAACGTTTTTGCTCAAGTAGAATACATTTCATCACCCCTTTTACGTCAATTTGGTGACTCAATAAACAATACCCCCATAAAATATATATACGACGAGTCAAGTGTCTTGTATAAAGCTTTACCAACAAATGATCAACAAATAAGATTTGAGAATTTGAGGGGAGGAAACACACCTGACTATGTTTTCATAGGTATAACTAAATCGTCCAATTTATCAGGTTCTCAGTCTGAGGGGAGTATAAATTTTAAAAACTATGGAATTAAAGAAATAAATTTGACTCTTGATGGTAACTCTTGCGATGGATACCCGATAAAAATTAAAAATGATTATCCACTATGGCCGTATTTCAAATTTCAGGATGTACTCGGTGCAACACATAATACATCCTTGGGAACACAGTCTTCGATTCAAGATTTTAAAAATAATGTACTGTTTTCTCACAAATTCGAAGGGGAAGAATCTACTCAAGGTTGGCTTGGTGTCAGTATCACACTGGAAAACATAACGGGTTTTACTGAAAATCACACCCTTGGTATGAATTAATATTTGAATTTCATGAACTTAAATTATATATTTTAGTAATTTGGACCGTACATAATGTTTGTACCTCAATTGACAAATTCCACATGGTAGAAAAAAACATTATTTAATTTTATTGATTCTGCTAACTAATAAAACTCATATAAAATATTTATGGACATTATATTTTCGATATAAAAAACACAGTTGAAAGTAAATTAACAGGTATATATCCACTTTTATCAAAACAAGCTTGACTTTGATGGTTACTATAAACCTTCATCAGTGTTTCGACGACGCATTTTGAACATTCTAGTTCTGAGAGTAATTCAGTAAAGTTTTTATCAGTTTCGATTCTTTTCGTTCCGTTAAAAGCTAGATTTCGTTGCGGCCAAACAAATCGATAATTATTCAACGACTCCGCATGCGACAAAACCATAGAACAGTCAATTTGAATTATATAGGGGGGTGTAATTATTTGTCCTAATAATTTAACAAATTTAATCAAATCAAACTCAAAATCCATGAATTTTGAAATAACAATATTTTCAGCATATTTAAACCGACGGAATAGTTTCCGTGGAAAAATTCCAAAATCATGAATTTGATTTGTTAGATTTTCCTCCCGAATATATTCCATAATTGACGATTCAATCTGTTTTTCATGCATTTCGAAAGTTATCTCTTTTGATCTTATCAAAGTTTTCAACTTTGTCTTTTCTATAATTGTGAATCCCATCTAAATTAATAATTTATGTAAATTTACAAATTTCGTACGTTCTATATAAAAAGTATTTACAGTATTTGACCGTTTTTTGAAAGTGGTGAGCATGTGATACGATCAGATTCAACTCTCATTTTAAGAAATATATCAGATAAACTGGTTTTAGTTACAGAGGTTCTAGTCATATTTTTATTTCGATCAAGTCTTAGTGAATTAACATCAACGGTTTGTTTTGGTGTTGTTTCATCGAGCAAAACTGATTTAAATATCTCCATTGAAAATTTATTTGAATGAGGTATCCCTTTAGTACTACGCTTAAATTCATTTTGATCACCACAGTAAGCCTGATACATCTTGTTTCCTAGAGCTACGAAAACACCATTGGCACTTTCCCATTCAACTATACAAAAATTTAATTATAAATTCAAAATTGAAAAATTTGATTTAAGATTCGAAATTGAAAAATGATTACTTTTGAGTTTTCCAGGGTATTTTTCATCTTCCACTGTATCTTTAATGACAAACCAATCACCCCAAATTTTATAAAACTGAGTCTTCAAATCTTCTTTTAATATAGGATCGAAAGTAGCTCGCAATTTTGATTCTCTCGTTGTACAGCTTTCGATCGAAGAGTCTGTTTTTGTGAAACCTAAAGTTTACAATTAAAATTTGAAAATTTTATGGTTATTTGTTCTGGTAAATTTCAAATAATTTTTCGAAATTCTTACTTATGCAAAGACTGTCAGTATCACAATAGTTTAATGTCAGTGAACCAGGTTGAAAATATTGCCATAGAATAGTGTAAACGAATTCTAGGAAATGCAATTTGCTATTTTGTAAGATAGCCGTCGCCATAATAATTGGTTTATCATCAGTGATCTTTTTGGGTGTCATATCAAGTTCAATTACATCGTGATCACCGTTTTCCATTGATAAAATATTAGCAGATTTAAAAAATGGTGACCTACTTTTCTTTTCATATGATTCGTCAGAAGCTAAAACTGTGGAACTATATCTTTTTATATTTTCACCCATTTTACCGTATCCACTAAAGAATTAAAATTATTGGTGATATAATACCTTAATTATTTTACTCACGAATTTCCTATGATTTTGTAAGCTAATTCCAAACTTTTATTTCCACCTTTATTTGCTTGAATTCTACCATCTGTAATTTTTTCCACAAATTTACTGAAAACATGAGAAGGCCGATACTGTAAGAACTTAGTGATATTAGTAATTTTCAAACCCAGTTTCATATAAAATCTCACAAGTGGGGTGTAAAGTAATAATTGACTTCCATTATACACCTGTATGAGTGTTTTTTGAGGTAAATTGTATCCTCTTTTAGTGCATCTTGCCATCATATATGGAGAGACCAAACTTTCATCAATAATATCACGACGGATAACAGGAGGGAAATTTATCCATTTGATTTTTTCATAAACATCATCTGGGGTACTTATATCTGCCACAATAAATCCAAATAAACCATCATATTCAATTCCACCCAAAATATCAACATCTTTCCCCCAATAACTCATTATTAAAGGTAGTTTTGGTGTGTGCATTTGTTTATAATATTTTCTCTGTATTTTCCACATACACCCTCTGATGGTATGAAGGATACCCTTTGATTTAAGAAATATTTCTTTTTCTTCCCAACGTTTATCTCTACCTTTACCAAAAAATTGACAAGTATCGTAAGGACAATTAGGATGAAAATAACATCCGAGATACTCGAAAAAATGTTGAACACCATCAATTATTGCATATCCATCACATTTGTAAGGACCAATTTCATGTTCACCTCGAAAATAAGCATGTTCAATTAAAACTCGTTCACCAATAGAATTTTCAAGGCATGTATTAGTTTCCTCTTCAAACATTAACCACTGAATTTGTTCGAGAGAACACCCTGACATCATTACACGTTTAGAAAAACCTCTTGGGTACTTAATCCATTCAATACCAGGGGTAGCTGGAAATTCTAACAATTGGCAATATAAGTACAATGAGTTGAAATCAAAGAAAGATATTCTCGTAAATTCACTTCCGTTTCGTCCAATTTGAGCTGATTTTGGAACATTTGTGTCTTTTGTTAAATCTGTTAGTCGGTGAAACACATTAACGAGACCACCCATTAATCCATCATCTCAAAATAAACATCGAATATCATTTCTTCTTTTGTCAAAAGAGTAGCAAAAAGGTTCTTCAGTGTCATACTCTTCGAACATACAAATTTGAGCGTATTTTGGTAACGATGCACAGTAACTTGGGTCAATTTCAAATATTCTGAAAAAATTCTCAAACGAATTATTTATCGCTTCCGCCAGAGGAACAACATCCAAAATATTATATATCTTCAACCAATCAACCATACAATTTATCTTTTTCGGGTCTGACCTTTCTAAATTGAATCGAGTATCGTATTCTGCTTTTGCTTTTTCGTATTCAATAAAAGGTACATTTTTTTGTTTCAGTTCACTGTAAAATTCTTCATACTTTGGAAATGATTTACAGTTATACATATCGATTACCGAATTGAAAAGTGAATATGGAAAAATACTTTTCTCTTCGACTACATTATTCTGTTTTAAATACTTCGACAGATTCATTGGTGATGAAAACAATAATGCATCTTTAAATTGAAATTTCTCACAAGTAATCGAAAAATATGAATTTCCTTTTTTTAAAATAAGTGGTTGACCATATCGACGTTTCAAAGCTGGAAGTAAATAAGGTGCCAAAACATTGAGATCATATCGTGCTAAAAATTATATAATTATTTATTTATTTATAAAATTAGATTTTTATCATTCATAATATTACAAATTCAGTAGATATTACTAACCAGAATTAAATCCAAATATATCCATAAGTATATAGGTTTTAAGAAATCGAAGCCAGCTTTTCAAAATCATTCGAGTTGTATAGAATAAATTTTCATCATTGGAATCAGTTTCAAGAGTTTCAATTGCGTCATAAAAATAACCTGGGATATAATTGTCATTAATTTCCAATAATTCTTCAACTCCATCAAGAAATTTTTCTATAAGGTATAAAATAGCCTCATGTGAATCATCTTTTCGTACCCAACACTTTGAAAAACCCATATTATTTCCTATGGCAATACTAAGAATTTTATGAGTGGCATGAACAATAGTATTCGTCGATTTTTCGGAACTGATGTTAATATGTTCAATCGATTCTATATCGAAAGTTGATATTATATTCTTTCTAAAACTTTTAGCTGTATTAGGTAGGTATCCAGCTTTAATAATTTGATAAAGAGTGAAACTTTCATTTCCATATCGAACTTGTTTGGATATAATAATTTGTTTCGACATTATGGAGCACATTAACTCATGTCTAATAAGGTTGTCAGGTCTTATAGTCCTATAAAAACATTTTTTAGTTTTTGAGCAAACAAGTGGTTTTTCCAAAGTTTCAATATATGTTTCAGGAATCAAACCAAACTTAAAGATTTCAGATTCATATTCTGGTTCTCCATTTGTAAGTAAAATATTTATAGTACGTTTCATATCATAAAGTCGTTCTGACGGTTTAAAATAAATTGAAATTTTCGAGTCAATTTCTTCATAAAGATTGATATCACGCCGAAGAAAATCTCGAATTTGTGGTAAATTAGCAAGAGTGAATGAAATACTCGACAATGGTAAATTTAGAAATTCACATAAATCAGCAAAATTTGAAAATTCACAAATAGAATTTCTACCATTCAGTTTCATCAGTTTTCGTTTGAATTCATCTTTGGTCAATTTCACATAGTGAACCATCTTGGATCTTATACTGAAATAATATTATTGAGTATTAAAACTAGACGTCCTTTAATTTTTTTGCAAGTGTTTTTGGTCAAAAGTTGGAAAAAATCGAAATTTTTGATTATCGACCTCTGAAATTTTTACTTTGAAAATAAAATCTCAGAGTGCTCATCACGGCGGTACCTTTAAACTCTCGAAATGTTTCGTTATTATATAAAACAAAAAAAATCTTGAAATCGATGCCCCTAATTATTTTGAGAACGTTTTTAGTCAAAACTTGAAAAAATCGAATTTTTGATTATCGACCTCTGAAATTTTACTTTGAAAAAATAAATCTCAGAGTGCTCATCACGGCGGTACCTTTAAACTCTCGGAAATGTTTCGTTAATTATTAAAACAAAAAAAAATCTCGAAATCGATGCCCCCAAATTATTTTGAGAACGTTTTCAGCCAAAAACTTGAAAAATCGAAATTTTTGATTATCGACCTCTGAAATTTTACTTTTGAAAAATAAATCTCAGAGTGCTCATCACGGCGGTACTTTAAACTCTCGGAAATGTTTCGTTTAATATATAAAACAAAAAAAATTCGAAATCGATGCCCAAATTATTTTAGAACGTTTTTGAGCCAAAAACTTGAAAAAATCGAAATTTTTGATTATCGACCTCTGAAATTTTTACTTTTGAAAAATATCTCAGAGTGCTCATCACGGCGGTACCTTTAACTCTCGGAAATGTTCTCGTTTAATTATATAAAACAAAAAAAAATCTCGAAATCGATGCCCCCAAATTATTTTGAGAGTCTTTTTGGTCAAAAACAGTACTGAATAGTCATCCAATAATGCAAACTCGATCAAAACAAGATGAAATTAGATAATTCGTTATGAATATAAAAAATGGCGCTGTAGGGCTGGATATCAAAATAGTGTGATGGTAAGGGGGGGGGGCTTATTATGGGGGGGGGTTATCAAGGGGTAGGGTTTATTAAGGGGCAGGGTTATTAAGGGCGTGGGGTTATCAAGGGGCAGGGTTATTAAGGGCGTGGGGTTATCAAGGGGTAGGGTTTATTAAGGGGCAGGGTTATTAAGGGCGTGGGGTTATCAAGTGGCAGGGGATATTCAGGGGCAGGGTTTATCAAGGGGTAGGGTTTATTAAGGGGCAGGTGTTATCAAGGGGTAGGGTTTATTAAGGGGCAGGTGTTATCAAGGGGGGGGCAGGGGTTATTCAGGGTAGGTGTTATCAAGGTGCAGGGGGTTATTCAGGGGCAGGTGTTATAAATGGTCACGTACCTTGTCATTACAAAAATGACATTTTTTCCCCATATAGGAATCTTTTTTGGTTGTAATTCCTTATTCAAAGCATGCAAGTAACAAAATTTAATTTTGTAGTAATTTTCTAACGAAATTTCATCAAATTCATTGAATTCTTTAAATCGAGATAATTCATTATAACATTCATTTATGAATTCTTGGTCAGTAATTCCAGTTGGATAAGGTATAATTGATAATTTTGCTTTTAGATTATTATCATCATCCTGCATTTTCATCATAATCGAAACAAATAAAGAATGATCGAAATTCATAATATAAGCTGGATAAAATTGAGTCATATCATATAGATTTCAATCTAGATTTTTATTAAAATTTTATTTTATAGTTCAAGAATTGAGTTAACAAATTGATTTTTACCATGAGTTTAATTATGGTCTAAAGAACGAAAAAGAGGTAAAAGAATTTTAATTAATCATGCAGTTAAAAATTTGGGGAAGAGCAAGGAGTAAACGTAGCATTTTCCCATTCTTCAGAGTCAGAATCTTGGTAATCTCCGTAATCACTCTCGTCAGTTATATTTTGAATTTCTGTCGAATCGAAATCTACATAAGGATATTATTTTTATATTTGTATTCAATTCGAATTTCAAATTATTTGTTCAATTATTACTGTATATTATTGTTTCCAATTAATATCCCTTTAACTGATTCAGCATCTTTTTGTTGACTGTCTTGTTGACCGTTTTGATGAGATATTTCTTCATCTGGTTGAATTTCAAACCCTTTTTTGGGGTTTAACTTTAATTATTGTCAATGGGTTCAAGGTGTCATCTTTAACATTTTTGCTTTTTTTCTTTATACTTTAAATAATTTTTGATCAAATTTGGTATAATTTTGGTTAATAATCTAATACAAAACTATTATTTGATTGTATTGTGATCTATATAATAGTTTGAAAAGAATGTCCTTTCTAAAAATGATATATTTTAAAATTCATTTCATCGTTAGGAATAAAATTTTGGATTTAATTATCATATTTCATATTAATATCGTGAACATTTTTTCACAATATTGTTTTTGATATAATTAAAATTATTTAAACCCTTGACAGAACTTGTATCACCAGTGTCAGGTATTGTCTCGGCTAGATTATCTTCCATTTCATCCATTAAGCCACAGACATATCGGTCAAATTTTGAGATTGTTGAATGATTGGCTTCTTCAATTGTATCACAAGTCGTAGCTTAATTTTACGAATTTAATATTATAGTATTACTTCAAAAATATCCTCAAACAACCGTAGATAATATAATTACCTATTTTATCATACACTTCTTCGAACTCTTTAATTTTGAATTCTTTTTTGTGAATTTTCAAGAATTGTTTTAAGCATTTAACTTCTTTTTCTGTCTCTATTTGGCGAGCTAAAGTTGCACCTTCCCAAGCTCTCAGTTTTGTTATGAAATGTTCTCGACTATATGGAGTCGAAGTTTTGGATGTATTGATTTTAGTTTTGGGCATTCTGAAAGTTTTTAAATTCAAATTTTCTATTCAAAAACACCTAATCTTTTATAAAACAGTTATCTAATAATAAATCTTAACATTGGTCAATAATTATATTATTTATCTATGAAATTCAGAAACAATTTTAGAGTGATTATAAGTTACTATTTATCAACCAAAACCTTTAACAGTTAAATCTATTATTCAAACTCATCGAAAATCACAACCATTGATTTACTTTTCAGATTCTTTCCTACTGCTTCAAGTTGATCAGCAACTTCAACTTTTTATCATATTTAATTAATGTGAGATGAAATGTACAACTTACTTAAAAACTCATAAATTTGAGCTGAATCTGAAGGATCCAATTTATGATTGTATTTTCTTATATAACATTTAATCTCATCTAGGAGATTCTGCATCTTACGTGGTCTTGATAAAATACACGTTTGCCAATCAGAAACTATTGATATCAAAAACCCAAAATTATATGAGACATTTAAACTATCGTCGGTCATTCTAAAATTTTGAAAGTTTATAACAAGTTACACATTAAAAAACGATAAAAAGGTTCAGTTTCGAAACTCATTGAGATCTGCAATCGCTAGTTTTATATCCTCTGTTAAGTGTGAAATCACATTTTCTAAAGAATAAAATGAATATTCTATAAAATATATCGAAAAATGATTACCCAATTGTATTATCAGTAGTTGTTTTTCTGAATTAGTATACAAGGAAACATGTTCGTAAATTTCCGTGGTAATTTCTCCAGAAATAGTTTCGATCATACTTTGAGTTAATCGAACATTGAGAAGTATTCCATCAATTTTACTATTCAAACTATTCATTTTGATCTAAAAATGAATTTCAAAATTTTGTAAATCAAAAAAAAATTTATTAAGTTTGTTCAGTTATGATTGGTCTTCATAATCAGATGGTATGCTCTCTTTCAGGATCAGAATACAGGACTTCAACCGATTTGTTGCCAATTCAATCAAATTTGGTATTATTTTGGTTATCATAACTAAAATACATCTATTATTTTATTGTATTATAATATCTGTCCTTAATAAATTGTGTCTTTCTAAAAAATTGTGTCCTTCTAAAAAATTGTTATATTTTGAAATTTATTCACCTCTTCGGGATTGAAAATTGATAATTTCATCTTTTTCTGGACATTCTTTGGATAAAATAGCATAATAACAACTAGATATATCCTGGATCTATATAAAATGAAAAATAAATATATTTACAAAATATATTATGTAAAAAACAATTTAATATATTGGTACCGTTCGTAATTTCTCACTTTTCCTGATATTTTATAAGAGTTGATGTGACTCTTGAATTTTCATAGAGAGCTTGAATTTCTGTATACATATTCTAAAATTACAAATATAAAATAAATTTTGAGAATCATTATTTATAAAACCAGGTAAAACTTTAAAGATACAGATAGTAAAAATAAAAAAATTAATTATAAAATCCCATTGAAAATAAGAAATAACGAAAAAAAATCACCCAATTATATTGGAGAAATTAAAATAGGATGGAAAAAATATTAAAACAAGAAATTAAAAAAGGTCATCTAGAATAAAAGTCGAATAAAAATCTCAATCTTCGGTGAGCACCCCAATCAATTTGTAGCTATCTTTGATGATGTTTTTCTGGAGTTCATATGCGGTTTTTGGCATTGGTGTATTGGCAATTATTCCTTTAAAAGGTATCTTTTGCATGATGCAAATCAAAATATCCTTAAAAATTATATAAACGAACGTTTTTTTTATGTTTGACCATAAAAATTGAGAAAATGAACTCACATTTGTAGTTTGAAGGTCTACACGACCAATAAGTGTGATATTTGCCCCTGATCCAACAATGTTTGCGTCTATGGAAACAAGTGGGTCAACCTTAATTTCACTATGATTATAATATAACGAATAAAATATAAAACTCATTCGCAGAAAATCTCTTTAAAATTTACCGTTTCGTTAAATTTCGACCGCATAATAGTCACTCTATTGCATATAAAGGAGGCAATTTTCATTTTCAAAATTTATTGGTATGATAAAAATTTATTTAATTGTTCGATTATATAGTACCCGAAACTCGGTGGTGCCAACTAGAACTAATTGTGTTTTTATAGATGATAAGTAGCAAATTACTTAAAAATTTGATAAAATCTACAGTATTATTGTTACTTCCGATCTTTGTTTTATTAACGCTTAAGATTTTAGATAATAAAACTGTATTCGAATCTATTCATTTTGTCTCATCATTTTGAGGTCAGGTAAATAAAAATTTTGATAACGATAGTTTTCCTATCGATCGTTTTCATTCTCAAACAATTTCCCAGCATTGGGTGAACAAAGTGACAAAATTATTTTGAATTCCTAAACCGTTATGTTCACCCGATTTACTTTTTTGATTCATTCTGCTTTTCACTGTCAGAGAATTATAATATGGTTGGAAATAGAGAAAATTTTGAACGTTAGTAAATATGTATCTTTATAATATAAGACAACTTTTTTATAATAAATGTCTTCGAATCATAGAATAAATAAAAATTTGGTAAATAAGTTTTACTTCGAAGACATTTATTATATTTTTGGTGATTTAGAATGTATTTAATTTTTAAAATTCGAAAAATTTCAACTTTTATAATTATGATTCCGTTTATTGTATCAAATATTAAACTCGTTTTATGATACTATCTCACAAGACACGATCTCAATAATTTTTACTTCGGAGAATTAATTATTTTTTTGGTGATTTAAATTGTATTTTATTTTTCAAAATTGGAAAATTTCAACTTTTATAATTAAGATTTCGTTTATTGTATCAAATATTAAACTCGTTTTATGATACTATCTCACAAGACACGATCTCAATAATTTTACTTCGGAGAATTAATTATATTTTTGGTGATTTAAATGTATATCAATGGAAAACAATCAAAAGATCGTATTTATGCCATATGTACTCGGTCTATAGTACTATTCTACAAGACACGTCTCAATTAATTTACTCCGAAGAATTAATTATATTTTAGTGATTGAAATTTTATTAATTTTCAAAAATTAGAAAATAATAATTAAAAGGCGTTTATCATATAAATATTAATGAATTTAGGAACCCCACAGGAACATGATTTAAATAATTTGGAAATGTACAGATTCAAATACGTCCACAGTCTTTCTCTGAGAGGTAATTTTTATTTAAATTTTTATTTATCATTATTTTTTGTCTGTGTCAAAGAATTATTGTAATATTTCAGGGGACTTCATCAAGCGATAACTTCTAGTAAATCAGACTCTGAGGAAAGTAGATTTTATAGAGATTTTTTTCTTGACATTGATGATGAATGTGATCAAATGATGCTTCATAGTCAGTCAGATTATTCAATAATAGGTCATCTATAATTTCACTAACTCAAATGTTGAGAGTGAAAACCATGAAATAGCAGTTACAGAAGGAATAGAACCACACAAGTAGAGGTGATTAATTTAAATCATTTACAATTTAAAAAAGATTAACTTTTTCATTTTTATAATGTATGATATAGTTTAATATTTAAGGAATTGCTACCCGCGTCACGAAATGATGAATGCTTCGAAAATATGGACCTTTTATTTACGTGTTCTATTTCTCGAATCTGTATCTCTTACGCATTAATTTTGAGAACGATTTTGAATAGATACAACATTTTCTGTCAATTTCATAGTTTTTAAATTTTGAAATTTTAGTCGAACTTTTTTTAATGAAATTACTATGAATAATACTATTATTTTTTCTATTTAAGACAAATAGTTGATATTTAATCACGATGCTTATGGTCACATTTTCGAAACCCATAGGTATAATTTTAATTGTTTTATTTTATCTTTTTTTATCTTACATTTTAAGAAGGAGGTAAAAGACTTTCAAGAAGTTTAGACTTTCGAAAAAACCAGAATTTCCTTGGAAATAATCCACCTCCAAAAACAGAAATACACCCACCACGAGTATTTTTTCCACTCATAGCTCGTCGACTATATTTCAAAAATAACGAAATCTAATCCACGTTGAAAGGTAGATATATTTTTCTTAGTGAAGATTTTTTTTAGGAAAAAAAAATATTTTTATTATTACTAATATATTTGTTTAAAGAATTGGCATCCTTAGAAATTGGATGTAATGGAGGATTTCTCAAACTTAATATTTTTGATTCTCAAGTCGCTTTTTTGACGGTTCTCGTGATAGCTTTAACTTTTGTTATTGTTACATGTTCTCCCGTCAGATTTTCGATTAAAAATATTTCGGGTGGTCAAGAAGATTTATTGCAAGAGGTGTGTGTTTTAAAATTTTATTTTTTCATATCCGGAACTTATATCAGTAATAATATTTTTTTTTTCAGAAGCAGCTTATTTTGAACGACAAGTTTCTACGAACGAATTGTCAATTGTTAATAATAATGATAAAGTTGAAGAAGATATTATTAACCAATTCCACATAGCAGTATGAATTCGAACCCGTTCAATAATGCCTGGCCTAACCGTCATAATTACGAGGAGTCACTTCAAAAGCAAGGGAATCTAGAAAATCAGAAGGTAAATTTTAGATAAAAATCGTAAAACAGTTTCGGAACTTTCAAATCACTTTCAAGTGACTAATTAAATTTTTAAGTTTTTGGAAGAGTCGGTCAAAAGACATCAATGACTTCGTTCATTTCTGTAGCTGAATCACCACCTGTGCATCTGCTTTCAAAGTTTTGAATTTGAACGATGACACATGTCCAAAAAACTAGGTATTGAGTTCAGAGGGGGGGCGTTAGAGATTTATAAAATGTATTAATACCAAAATTTACAATTTTTAAATAAAAACTTTTTTTTCAATTTTTAACTCAAGAAAAGACAAAATGCAGAACCTTCATTATAACTGAGATACCCGAAAGTTTGAAATGGATGACCCGTATCAATTTAGGGTATCTGTTTCTTTATACAACGAATTCACCAATTTTGAAGCGTCCTGTGACTCGATATACCCAATCTTGGGCTATCAAAATTACGATGCCCGAATTTTTCACTGCTACTTTGATCAGTCTGGTAGAGTACAAAAACTTCTGTGTAAAAACAATAGATGTTATTATTTTCATTCTATAATTATATTCAAAACGAATTTATATGAAACATTCATATATCAAAAGTTGCGTAGGCTTTCACGCCGATTTTTGTCTATGATATAAACGTGTATCAAACGGCCGCCTTTATCAGATGAGATAAGTCGGGCACCAAAGAGGTTGACAAAAATATTCCTTCTTTTTCTAAGGCTGAGATCCCGCTTTTAGCTTTTTTTATTTGCGTTTCATCGGCGAGAAGAGCAGAACGCTCTGTTTAAACAGTGAAGGCTTTGATTCTTCGAACAAACTAAGCACTTTGCTGGCTTGAAATTTTTCAATCTTAAAAATTACCGACAAAATTACTCAAAACTTTTATAAACTTTTAAAAGAAAGTTTTTCGAAGAAGCCTTCAATAATATATTTCAAAACTCATATAATATGTTTATTTATATAATCAGGAAATTGAATGACAAAAACTGAACTTTTAATCTCAAAAAAGTTGTCATACATTTTCGGCCACATTTCCAAGAAATAAAAATGCTTGTGTTCAGGGTTTTTTATTTTTTTATTTCATCCAATCCGGATCCCAAAGGTACCTTGAATTGTTCAAAATCAGGAACCGAATTGAATTGTTTCAAATACAGCCGTATGGTCGTGAATTTAAATTTTGGATTGTTTTGTTTATTAACAGTGACAAAAATATATCCGCAGAAATTTACGGAAATTCTTTAAAACAAAATTAAATAGTTTTTAAAAATTTAGAACTTTAAATGAGAGAATTAAAAATTTCAATCTTAAAATTAAAAATAAAATTAAAGATTCAATTTCATCTAAAAAACTTATTTTGATTAATGACACATATGATGTATAGAGATATCTTAAAATTTTTATTATGACCAAAGTTCTTTCGTGGGGCCATAACAAACTTGTGACTGCTAAGAAAAGTTAGATTCATTTCATTGAAAAATAAATAATGCACTTAAAACTTCCGTTTTTTAAAACTGTTAATTTTGATAGAATTTTAAAGTTTTATTTTATGATTTTAAGTTTCGAAAATTAAATTTAAAAAATTAATGTGAAATTAAAAAAAATCTTTAAAAAAAACTAATATTATTTTGCTTAAGTATTAAAATTTTATTTGCAATTCCGAAAATAAACAAATTTTTAATTTGATCACAGGGGGGTGCGGGCGTATAGTTTAGATTCCACGGAAAAACCTACGTAAGCCTCCGCAAAAACCTATGCATTTGTAAAATAAATTTATATCGTTTCCTGGCGTGCGGCGTATAGTTATAGGCAAAATATAGGTTTTTTTTGTCCAACGTTCCTAGGCAAAAAGATAGGCGTTTTTAACGACAGATTTTCAGACCAAGATTCTCCGGTTCGGCGCGACAATGAAAAATACACTTTTTTAAAAAACATGTTCAGATTGACCAATGAAGTTCGGTAATTTCAAGGAGTTTAAAAAACATGTTTCCAAGTCTCGCAGACAATGTCGGCTAGCTTGAAAATGGGGCAATAGTTATTTCGGATAAAAATATTTAGTTTTTTAGCTGGTATTCTGAGAGTGATTTACTGTGAGCATATTTTTTTTTTCATAATTTTTATTGTTTTCTTGACATTTTAAACGATTTTTCGGATAATCTTTTGCGAATTCATGTTTATTAAAATTAACTTTATTTCATTTTTCAATAAAATTCATTTATACATCCTAGAGGATTTGTGACGAAAAATTAACTTTAAAATTACAAAAAAATTCTACTCTGACCATATTTTAAACGCAATTTTAAACTCTAGATATTGTCCAAATTGACTAATCAGAGCACATTTTCCCAAAAGTACGCGTATAGTAGAAAAGTACGCGTTATAGTTAGAATTACGCGTATATTTAGGGTTTTTTGGCGTCAAACTTTTATAATTATGATTCCGTTTATTGTATCAAATATTAAACTCGTTTTATGATACTATCTCACAAGACACGATTCAATAATTTTACTTCGGAGAATTAATTATATTTTTGGTGATTTAAATTGTATTTTATTTTCAAAATTGGAAATTTCAACTTTTATAATTAAGATTCGTTTATTGTTTCAAATATTAAACTCGTTTTATGATACTATCTCACACGATACGATCTCAATAATTTTTACTTCGGAGAATTAATTATATTTTTGGTGATTTAAAATTGTATTTTAATTTTCAAAATTGGAAAATTTCAAACTTTTATAATTAAGATTTCGTTTATTGTATCCAATATGTAACTCGGTCTATAGTACTATTCTACAAGACACGATCTCAATTAATTTACTCCGAAGAATTAATTATATTTTTAGTGATTAATTTTTAAAATTATTAATTTTTCAAAAATTAGAAAATAAAATTTTAAAAGGTTTCGTTTATCATATAAAATATTTAATTGAATTTTTAAGGAACCCCACAGGAACATGATTTAAATAATTTGGAAATGGTACAGATTCAAATACGTCCACAATCTTTCTCTGACGAGGTAATTTTTATTTAAATTTTTATTTATCATTATTTTTTGTCTGTGTCAAAGAATTATTGTAATATTTCAGGGGACTTCATCAAGCGATAACTCTAGTAAATCAGACTCTGAGGAAAGTAGATTTTATAGAGATTTTTTTCTTGACATTGATGATGAATGTGATCAAAATGATTGGCTTCATAGTCAGTCAGATTATTCAATAATAAGGTCATTCTATAATTCTACTAACTCAAATGTTGAGAGTGAAAACCATGAAATAGCAGTTACAGAAGGAATTAGAACCACACAAGTAGAGGTGATTAATTTAAATCATATACAATTTAAAAAGATTAACTTTTTTTCATTTTTATAATTATGATATTCTAAGTTTAATATTTAAGGAATTGCTACCCGCTGCACGAAATGATGAAATGCTTCGAAAATATGGACCTTTTATTTACGTTGTTCTATTTCTCGAATCTGTTTTACTGCTTTACGCATTAATTTTGAGAACGATTTTTGAATAGATACAACATTTTCTGTCAATTTCATAGTTTTTAAATTTTGAAATTTAGTCGAACTTTTTTTAATGAAATCTACTATGATATAAAATACTATTTATTTTCTATTTAAGACAAAATGTTGATAATTTTAATCACGATGCTTATGGTCACATTTTCGAAACCCATAGGTATAATTTTAATTGTTTTATTTTTATCTTTTTTTATCTTACATTTTAAGAAGGAGGTAAAAGACTTTCAAGAAGTTTAGACTTTCGAAAAAACCAGAATTTCCTTGGTAATGCGCTTAAAAGCCAAAAAATAGTTCGAAGTTGCTTTGAAAATTCCTAGATTTTGTTTCCGTAAATTGTTTGATAAAATTAGGCGCCACCGAGTGAATTCGTTTGGGTCAACTTCTAGTTATGAATACCGAGTATACAAATATCATAAATTAATTCTAAGTGACAGCAGGGGGTCGCATGCCCACGGCATAAACCTGAATCGGCAATGTCCTGCAACGCGACCAGGTTTTTGAAAATGCGACTGAATCAAGTTTCGATGTCCGATGCAAGGTTTTGAAAGATCTGGCGATCGCGAATCAAGTTCTGATCCGACAGGTTCTTTGAAATCTTTCGACATCCTGATCCTAAATAGATTTTGCGAATCAAGGTCGAAACGAAAAACAGTTTGTGAATTAAAATAAGGGGGTTTTCAATGAAAATAGAGCGGTGTTAGCTTGTGCCGCGTGTCTGAGAAATGCGTGTTAACTTTGAGAGTTCGCTGATTTTTTGTCGATACATTAAATAGGAAACTTCATTGAAAAAGATTTGGGTGAAACCATATCGGTTAGGTTTAGGAGCAGAACTTGTGTGGAAATATAGTATACAGATCATGGAATTTTATTAAGCAAGAAACAGTGATAGTAAATAACTTTCCCCCAGCCACTGTGAGGTCAAGTAAACAGAATGTGGTGAGTGTCACGCACTGGTGACTATAATTTGACAGTTGTTAGAGGTAGCAGAGTACGTATGGGTTGAGGCAGCTTAGTCCGATGCCGATGTGGCCAGTTTTGTAAGTTAAAGGCCTTATCAAAGAAGAGAAGCAGCACTTTTGTAATAAATTAGATGAAAAAATTCACCATTATACTGCAGATATTTTTGAGGCATTTTAAAGTGATAAGGGGAAGTGTGGACAGTTAGAGAATCGGAGAAACAGGATGAGAGAAGCCGAGAGAAAGAAAGTCATGCGCAGATTTAAAGTTTTAGAAGCTACAATATAATCTATAGTAATTAGCTCTAAGAACTGAAATCCTGCAAATGACTTTCTTTCTCTCGCGTCTCATCCTGGTTTCTCGACTCTGACTGGTCACACTTACCCTTAGTCACAACTTCTCAAAATTCTTGCAAGTAATAATAAATTGAATTTTCAAGTTTAAACATAACATCAATAAATTAATACATATTGATATGATACAGGAAAGGGAAGAAAAACGCTTTTTGTTAAGATTTTTATTTAAGAGTTCCGACTTTTGCTTGTTTTGCGCTCGATTTTTGGTTTTCTTTTTCGAAATTGTTTCGTCCGTATCAACTTTTGCTCCCGAAAATGTCCAAATCTTCGCCGAAGCGAACTCATCTCCGATCGCTCCCGTCCTATCTTTCCCCCGCTCAATGCTCCACAACTTTTGCATTTCCCCACTCCACGAATTGGTGAATCCCTAGCAGGGAGTTATCCTGGTCTAGTAGCGGTGGCTCGCAAGCAGTGTTCCACAATAAGAAATATTAATTAATATGTTTGTTTGTCTATATGAAACACTAGAACAGAACAAAAAGTTAGGCAACTTTTGCTAAAAATGCGAAATTTAGTTTGGCCAAAATTTAATACATCAATAGACAAGGCCGAAAAACGAATTCTTGTAAAGTAGAATATTTAAATAATTTTAAAATGGGTGGGCCGCCAGACAGAAATTAACGTCAAAAGAGTCCAAAAAAAATTGTAAATTTTATGAAGTAAAGTTGCAAATCAAGATTCAAGAACCAAGCAAAATTTTAGTTGAAAATAAAATAGACGGAGGATTTTAACAAAGTTAAATTGTCAAAAGTCAATTTTAAATTTTTGTCAAAACATTTTTTTTTAACAATGGAGATTTTTTTAAAATGAAAAGCTCAAAAATAAACATAAAGAGGAGCGAAAATAATTAAGATTTGGTAAAAAAAGTTTGAACAATGAGTGAAAAAATCACAAATATAGACATGTTAAGATCTAGGAAATTGAGAACGTCTAAAAAGTTAAAACATGCAAAAAACGTCGCAAGTCAGTCCCTGTGCAAGTAACAATTTTAGATTGTTTTAACGTTTTTAGAGATAAATAAAGTGCTGATTCATTATGGACCGATAAAGTTAAATAATTCTAACAAAGGACGATTCTAAAGTCGATTAGTACCGTGAGAAATGTTCACATTATGTTTCCTATGGGGTATATACGGCAATATATAAGAACACTCCATGGTAATAATTCAAGTGTCAAATACTAAAAAGCTCTAGTTTTTTTAGGAAGGAAAATAATTTGTCCTCTTGTTTAAATTAAAAATTGAAGAAATAAAATGATAAACAACTACCGTTCGTTGCAGAATCGACTGGCCAAAAAAGATTCGCAATCCGCGTTCTCACATCATACTCTTCGACAAGGGCTCAGCTTCCTACTAATCGGATTAAACATCGAACCATACCCCAAACTTTGAACGAATTTCTGTCCTTCGTTTTTACGGATAAAAACATGTGGCCCAGTCCCGCGGGCAGTAATAATCCGGGAGGAGCTGAAAGAAAGATCCTCATTTTCATTAAAGATGCAACTTCACCTATTGTCTAGAAAATTCGTCCTTGGTGTCAGCCATATGCTGTTTCTGAACTATATTGTTACCAATCTGGGTTATTGACTGAATTTGAGGTGTGTACTAATCGTTGCTGGGGAAAGTTGTGTTCTCTCCGCCAAACTCCTCAACCCAAAAAAAATCAGCCATCTGCTGCGTAATCATCGGCGACTATCAAATGGGAAAAAGACGGTGTCCTACTGACTGTTTCAGCAGCGTGTGACTAAATACAAGTAAATAGTATGAATTAAACGGAAGTAAGTAATCAAATTGAAATGGCAAAAAAATAATGAAAAATAAATTTTTCATTTTTGAAAGGTTGCAAAAAAATGATAGGCTCAATTAGCACTGCTAGTTCAATTCATTTTGTCTGGCGGTCCAAAAATCTGCACGGACACCAATATCGTGTATGATATTAATGCCGTAATTTAACCTGGTAACTGTGAAAATCATACAAATGTCTGTTGCCAACGGTTATGGTAACGAAATAAATGATGCTTTATAGCATGCTCATAATGTCCTCAGGCCAAAAAGTCTAGAAGATATGATGAACTTTTTTGTTTACTTGCATCAAAAGTTTGAAAAAATAAGGAAAAAAAATTAGACGCCATTTAGAATAACCTAAAATGTAATGAATTTTATTACTTACTTTTTCTAATAAACCTATTGTCGGGAAAAGACTAGCTCTAAATCGAGGACGGTGTTTGAAGCCGTTGGAACACAGCGAGATATTCTCTGCGCACAAAAATGACATGTCTCGAGAAGCTCCGAGCTCGCCTGGCGCGTGCTCGAATGTCGCGTCCCGTATCGATTAATGACGGTACAGGAGGCGCTCTAAGAATCCAAGCGTGCCTGCCACGGCGGATAACTGATGTACGTGACAAACTAAATAATTTGTCCGTTATGTTTTTCGAGTTATACATAAAAAGTAAGGTAGACACTGTACGCCTAATATTATCCAGTAGGACACATTTTATCAAATGTGATTTATGTTACAAATTACTATAATTTTCTGCTTCAAAAATACATTGTATTGTTTTGTCTTGTAGCGAGAAGCCACCTTACGGCGATAGATAGAAATAAAATAAAATCTTCGTCTAGCCCAGAGGCCGAAAGTAGACGGGACGTGTACAAACCATTGCCCATGGGTTGTTGCGGCCAAAGCTGAGTAATCGGCGCGAATAACAACCAGAACTAAGCAAAGTAAAAAAGGTAAATTTGGGGACTATGGGGGACCCTCCGGCCCACAGCGTTAACAAAATAATCCTGAGCCAGCTTAATCAAACAAAGTCCAGTTACAGTTGTCCCCGTTTCTCCGCATCATGCTGCTCCCTCAAAACAGGAAAACAAGTGCACCCACTATTTTTTCTCGGTCCAGACCAGAGGTCACCGGAAAGAGACAGCCAATGCATTAATAGGAAAAGAAAAAATTTGCCTGTTGAAAGAACTTAGTAGCTGCCTATTTTGTGAACTTTGGAGTAGTAGGAAGTTCGTTTGAAAAAGGCAAAATACGGCCCAAAATAATAGAGTAGAGAAGTGCGTTTAAAAACGGACACCTTGCCCAGAGCGCGAACTGTCCGTTTAAACGGATATGGCAAAAATTTCGCGGTGCGGGCCGTCACGTTTCAACCGCACAATTGCATCAATAATTTCAACACCAAACCCGTCCTGAACTACCATGTCCATTGAAAGAACCGTCTACTGTAATACATTCAAAAAATGATTTAAGAAATGATTGTTTTTTAATATTCTCGGGTATGTGCAGCGGCAATTGTTTTTAAAAAGTGAGATGTTTGTTCAGAAAATAACTGAAGCCGTGGTTTTTTAGTTTAACACACTGAATGGTTTTAAGACCCTTAATATATGTAGAAATGTCAGAATAATGTGGCACGGTGGTTCTTTTGGGACCTGGGTTAATTTAAACTGTCAGTATGGCACCTTAACATTTCTTTTTTTGACCTTTCCGATCCAAAATGGCAAAGAATAGATTCAAATTGTATAAAAAAACGTCAAAAAATAGCCTTTTCAACCAATTTGCCATGAAGCTTCGAGCAGGCTCTAATGCGATTTACAGAAGTTGCTGAAACCTGTGCATGGTATTTTTCTTGGGAGCAAAGTTCTGTGTATAGGCAGTGTTAAGAGAATATCTGACGATTTCCGGTCATCTAAAGGGGCAAGAGAATCCTTTCAGAAAAGACCAAAAAAACGTGAAATAAGTCAAAAAAATTTTTCAGCTTCGAAATTGATTTGCCAAAAAAATTGAATCCAAATTGCGCGCGAAAGATTGCAGACTGTTGCTTCAGTTAACGTGACATTCGGCTTTAAAAAAATCGGTGCCCTCGTCGAAAAACTCATTGACAATTGTTCCGGTTTTTATAAGGCCGGTTTTCTCTAGTGGCTGGTTTATGTTGGTCATTTTGGACACTAGGGAGTTAATTGCGATAAAGTCCATAAGCGCCCGATTTTTGTCGCTTAGAATTAATTAAGAGAACGAGTTGGATAACATTGTTTAAATTCCCAACCTTTGTTGTCTGGGTGAGAATCGAACCTGTGACCACTAGTTGAAAAGGGAACAAAAATTTCGCGAAAACTCGTAAACAAATGAGATCTAAAATCTTTTTTGTAAAAAGAACAAGAGTGACCAGAAAATGATGCTTAAAGAATTACTCGAGCCCTAGGGCTCAATACCGGCGGATCTTAACACAAAAGAGCAAATTAGAATGAAGAGAGTTCGGAGATGGATATTCCATGGGTTGATCGAGAAGGAAATATGAGTCATGACGAATCAACAAAAAAATTTTACACAAAGATCAAAGGAGGGGTCAAAAACTAGCCCAATACAAACTAAAGAAAACGCATGAAAAGAAAAATACGCTCAAAAGAACTTCTCTAGTAATCCTGGACCTACCGAATCAAAATTTGCCTCCCTTCCAAAAATTACCCTTTAAATTCATAAAAATTGTAAGCATATTTTTACCTTGCTCTATAAAACCAACCCTAAGGAACTTTTCCAAATTATCCTCAGACTTACCTGTAATTTTCAAAAAAAAAAAAAAATCGGTTTTATCTACGGTAAAATAAACGGCCTTTTCAAGATAAAAAACGTAATATCATAAACAAGCCGATCCCAAATAGAACTTGGAATTGGGGCCGTTTAAAGTGTCCACTGCTCGTTTAACATGAAAGATATAATAGCTATTTTTCATAAATTAGAATTTACGTTACATGAAGGGTCGAAATTATTTAATTTGAGGGCCAATTCTAGGGCATTAAGCGGGGTCAAGAATTCAAAATCTCTAAAATTCACTTGGCAAATGAATATTCATAGCTGACTGTTGCCATGAAATTTAAAATTTTACCATCGATGAATATCGAAATTTCATGATTTAAAAGTTATTAGAAAGATAGAGAGAAAAAAGTTGCTCGTACATAGTTGAGCAGTATTTGAAAATGTGAACGAAACAATGACTGTCGCCTTTTTTGTAAAGTGTCGTTTTAGTCTGATCGTGGCGCACCCTACCTCATATGTTTTATCGATCGAATAAAATATGTTAAGGGTATCCCTGCTCCTACAATTTTCTGCAGTTATTATGTCATAAAAATGCACCAAATCAATTGTTTATGTTTTGGAAAGCATAAAAAACTCAAATTGACAATAAAGATGTTTCTTTCGAAAACTTTGCAATTTTTTCGATTTTTTTCTAAGTATCTTTTCTCAAAATTATGTTCAAAAATAATGTTTGTGTCAATTTACCACTATAGATTCAAGAATATCGGGTTTGACTTAACCAATTTCTTTTCAGTGTTTTCCCACAGCCTTTTTTTTGAGCCCTACTTTTAAAAAAAATCGAAGACAACATTTTTTCGGAAATTTTTTCACGTGTACCTTGAAAGATTCCATATTTTGAGTTTGGGGTCGAATTGCAATAAAACGCTCTGTAAAGTGTTATTCAGTGTTTGAACTATGCTTTTGCACAATTTTGCTAATTTACAAATTTAACCTGGGAGGAGATAAGATTTTTACGAGGCGTATGTCCAAAAAAACGGTGGTTTTTGCATGTTCTAAGAAAAAATATAGAACTTATCAACAAAAACGCACTGTAGAAGTTTTGAATAGTAATTAGCAAGTTATGTTAAAATTTTAGGTTTACTTTCCAAATAAACTGAAAGAGGAGATAGATTTTCCGTTTTGGGCTAGGTCTCCCTTGTCTCGGGCTTATGGTGTCTGGAAGTGTGAGCATACACAAAGTTTGACATATTTCTGGACGCAAGCTGAAGGCTAGTTTACAAACTAGCTAATCTGAATTATATCCTCAGAAGCCATTGTTTGGCTAATAATTTCATCGCGAATATTGTCAAATTAGGAGCAGGGAATCCTGCCCAGGGATACCCTGAATTTTGGGTTTTTGAAAAACAATTTTTTCTAAATCATTAACGAGATAATTTCTACAGTGAGAACCGAGAGGCTAAATTGGGGTAAGGTCCTTTTAATGAATAACCCATAGACAATTGGCATTAAATAATACGTGGGCTAGCAGCAAAGCCGTACGGGTGGCTGAGCCATCTTTAACTTCGGTCTTACCCGAGTTAACCTGACAGAGTCGGAACTATTTGAAAAATATGGCGACAATTTCGAGTCATTTCATTGGCGTAACCTGCAAACAGGGTTTTGATTGGGTGCTGATATCTCCGCGTTGTTTATATCCTGACAAAAATAATCACGACTGTCAACCGAGGGCCCCGATCTATTTATCCTTAGACTGCAGGCCGGGTTTCAAAATGTTTGTGGGGGTTTTGTGGATCAAATAAAGATAGTTGCAAAATTTTTCAATGAAACGGGAGATCTTATTAAGATTTCAAATAAATGCAAGAAATCAACTCAATTAATTCATGAAGTAGGCTAAAATAATTTATATACGATATTTTACATAAAATTAAATGCATTATAAGATACATTCTTTTGCCAAAAAATTTCGGCAATTAGGGCAGAAATAAAGATATCGTTTAAACAATGAAAGAACGCGTGGGCGTTTAAATGACGTCATGAATTTCACAAAAGGTTTTAAAATTTTATTAATAAAGGAGTTTAACATTGAATGCAATGAATCATCGAAATGCATAGAATTCAGTACTCCATCCAAAACGCTATGAAAAAAATTTCAAAAAAAGTAGACTTTCGGAAAATCAATCTCAGAAAATGACGTATTTATTGACGCTCTTAAGGGGGTGTGGGCATGTCTGATTTGCAATTTTGCAGAGCTAGTTTGGAAAAAGTCTGAAAGCTTGAGCAATAGTCCAAAAATACCAATTTGTAGACCTAGCCTTATCTTGTGAATCGAAGGTCAAACTCAGATTTTGATGACTACGAACCAGACCAATCGCAACATAGGTCGTAACAAGGAGGTCACTTCGGAAAATTCAAATCTATCTCATCCGAACACCAATATATCGAAATTGTTTCAAATTTTAACATAACCTTATAGTAGTATTAATAACTTGTAGAAGCGCTTTTGTTGATTAAGTGCTATATTTAATCTAGAAATGTAAAAAACCGGTCCAAAATACCGGTTTTTGGACTTTTTTATCGGAAATCTATCTCACGCCTAGGTGTAAAATTTCAAAATTTACTCAAAATTTTTACCAAGAAGCTAGCTCTAAACAAACAGAAACCTTGTAGGATGCGTTTTTTGTCGAATTTCGACCCCAAACAAAACATAATTGAATTTCAAGGTCACGTGGAAAAATTTCCGAAAAAAAATTTGCTTCGATTTTTTCGAAAGTATGGCGTCCAAAAGAAAGCTGGGGAAACACTGAAAGAAGTTGGCTTACGTCAAGTCGATATTTTAAAGTTCAGTGTCAAATTCGAGCCGACCTTATTTTTTAACTTTCTCATCTTTTAAAAGATACTTAGAAAAAAATCGAAAAAATGATTTTTTTATATGGATTGGGTTTTTTAGTACACTTAATTATCACCCCGTATCAGAATTGAGCATTTTAATGCCTCTAAGGCCTTTATTAAATCAGTACATTGCACACCCCCTTAATGAACTTGTAAAAAAAACCTTAAATGCCCAACGAAATTCGGCGATACACTGGCACTTTCGCTTACTGAAAAATTCAAGCAAAAACTATGAAATGTGTAGGTTTCTTCGGCAGATAATGGAGTTTCCCCTGTACGATTTTGTGAGAAAGACGCCCTACTTCAATAATCCTTTTATCAACTTTTTGGTTAGAATGCGTAGCCACTACTCCTTTTAACGTGTGATTTTAACGTTGTGGCCTACGCATTCTAACCAAAAGTGAATAAAGGGATATGGGAGGTCTTTATTGTGTGCAAAAGTACAATAATCTTTATGAAAGCTAAATTATTTTTGGGAGTATCTTAATTATCATTAAGTACTCCAAAAATAATTTAAGGATCGATAAAGTATTATTGGCTTTTGCCCATTATATACTGGACGTAGCCTGAAAGTGTAACAATAAGGAATCGAACATAATGAAGGTGAATTTTTCTAGGAGGAAGGGCTGGATTTAAGGGGGTGATGTAAGTTATTTTTGGAATTTGCATAGGGCTTCGTACTTGCTTGAAATACAGTTCATTCAACAGACTTCATTCAACACTTTCAAACTCACACTCTGGTACAATACTCAACTAAGTCAATGCCAGCATCTGGTCATTTTGCTATTCACTTGTAGTATTTACATTGGCCAGAGATAGCAACCGGTTAAAGAACGAATAGCTTGTTTTTTCTCTGGAGTAAAAACACAAAGGTCGTGTTTAGAAGAGCACATATAATAAATATAAAAGTCCCTACGAGGTGCACGAGAGAGAGAATTTATAGAAGACAGATTTTACAGAGTATAAGAAGACAAGTTCAAATACTGTTTTGAGATGCACTTTATAATATTTTCTTAGATTGACTGGGAAGCTCTTAAACCGTTTTTTATTATCAACTTACTTCTTTTATACTTGGGTGCTCATGTATTGGGTGCGGCTTGGACGTATGGTACCAGAAAGTGTTGAAGTGGACACTCGTGGCTTATTTCAACGCAAGTGGACTGAAATGTCGTGTTTGGCAAATTCCAAAATAACTTCATCTCGAACCCTCTCGTTATAGATCCACGGCCCTTCCATAAGCTGAAATAGAAATTTTTTTCGGGACCCAACCTTTATTTGTCCATTATATGTATTAGCCTGATCCGTTTTATTTGGTGTGGAAAGTACGAACTTTTATCAATGGACCAGGTCAAGTTAAATATTAATTGGGTCCAAATCCAAATTATAAAAATGGGTAAGGATATTTAAGATATGGATTATTACATTATTAATTATGTAGTTTGTACATAAAATAAATATAAGGGTTGATATCTGAGTGAAAAGATGTAAGTTTGTAGTCTTTAATTTGCCCCATATAGTAGGCACGCGAAATCACTCTTGCATATTATAGGCGGGTAGATGCGGTTTAGTAACCCACATGAACACCACAACGATTTATAATAAAAATGCGCAGAACGAATTGAAGTGGGCCTTCACATGTTTGACCCATTCTAACAACAATAAGTATTGATAAAGGATATGAAGTCGGCGTAGTTCTCACCAAGGAGATGGTTGACTCTGGAAGAGCATTCAGTGGACTCAGATCGGAGACGTGGTACTCTGACGAGCGTGAGGGATGAAGTAAAGGTGCAACTTAACTTCGCCCTGTGGTCGGACTAGTGTCATTCAAGTAGTCAATGATGATGAGAGGTGTCACACACACTCTCACACAGGATCGAATGAAAAAATGCTCCAATGATACGGGGTCATAAGCTATATGTGTATGAAGAGACCAATCATATACAAATCACTTTTTTCGAAGTTGTTTTCTTGTAAAAGTATGTTTTTTGTAAAAGATGAAAGTTAAAAAAAGGGTCTGCCTCGAATTTTGACCACTGAAACTTCAAAAAGTACGACTTGACGGTAAGCCAACTTCTCTTCAGTGTTCCCCGACTTCTTTGTGAGCATACTTTCGAAAAAATCGAAGCAAATTTTTCTTTCGGAAATTTCCAGTGAACCTTGAAAATTCATATGTTTTGTCTTGGGGTGAAAATCGACAAAACGCTCCTAAAAGTTTCTTGTTTGTTTAGAGCTAGCTTTTGTAAAAAATTTGAAGTATTTTGAAATTTAACCTAGGGTGCGATGATTTTCCATAAAAAAGTTCCAAAAACCGGTATTTGGACCGGTTTTTTAACATTCTAGATTAAATATAGCGACTAACAACAAAAAGCGCTTCTACAAAGTTAATTATACTCAATTATACAGGTTATGTTAACAATTTGAACAATTTCGCGTATATGGTGTGCGGAGGAGATAGATTTTGAAATTTTCCGAAAGTGACCTTCCTGTACGACTATGTGACATTGGTGTAGTCCATCAAAATCGTGAGTTTGACTTCGATTTCAACAAGATAAAGGCTAGGTCTACAAATTTGGTAATTTTTTGGAATTATTGCTCAAGCTTCAGATTTTCCTAAACTAGCTTCTGCAAAATTGGACAAATCAGACATGCACACCCCTTAAGAGCGTCATAAATGAGGCTGTTTCTGAATTGAAGTTTCCGAAATCTACTTTTGTTGAAAATTTTGTTCATAGCGTTTGGTGGAGTACTGAATTCCTTATGCATTTCGACGATTCATTGCATTTCAATTCGTTTAAACTCCTTATATAAAATTTAAAACCCTTTTGAAATTATGACGTCCATTTTTAAACGCCCACGCGTTTTTCATTGTTAAACGCTATCTTTATTTTGCCTAAATTGCCGAAATTTTTTGGGCAAAGAATGTATCTTATAATGGATTTAATTCTATGTGTAAAATATCGTATAAATATTTTAGCCCACTTTAATAATTAATTGACGTTGATTTTCTTGCATTTATTGGAAATCTTAATAAAAGAAAATCCTTCCGGTTTCATTGAAATTTGCACTATCTTTATTTGATCGCAAACCCACAAACATTTTGAACCCGCGCATCTAAGAATAATATAGATCGAGGGCCTCGGTGACAGATCGTGATTATTTTGAGGATATGAAACAACGCGGGATATCAGCACCAATCAAAACCCCTGTATTGGCAAGGATACGCCAATGAAATGCTCAAATTTCGCCATTTCTTTCAAATAGTCACAGATCTGTCAGTTAACTCAGTTTGGTAGACGAAGAGTTCAAAGATGGCTTCAGCCCCCCGTCGCCTGCTGTGCAGCCGTATTATTATGCCAAAATTGGTCTATGGTTTTCATTAAAAGGACCTACCCAATTTAGCCTTCGGTGGAAACTTATCTCGTTAATGATTAGAAAAAATTGTTCAAAAAACTTTCAAAACAGTTAAGGGTATCCTGGCAGGATTCCTGCTCCTATTGCTCATATTCCGATTGAAATATGTAAGCCAAAACAAAGGTCGGATATAATTCAGATGCTAGTTGTTAGCCTTCAGCTTGCGTCAGAAAAATCTGTCACTTTTGTGTATGCGCACACTTCCCAGCATGCGAGAGCAGGGACCTACCAAACGGAAATCTATCTCCTCTCAGGTTTAGTATTTGGAAATAAACCTAAATTTTAACAATAACTTGCATAATTACTATTTCAAAACTTTACATGTGGGCGTTTTGTTGATAAGTTCCTATATTTTTCCTAGAACATGCAAAAACCACCGTTTTTTGGACATAAACGCCTGAAAAATCTATCTCCCTCCCCAGGTTAAATTTGTAAATTAGCTAAAAAGTGCAAAAGCTAGTTCAAAACAAATAAAAACTTCATGAGGCGTTTTATTGCAAATTTCGACCCCAAACTCAAAAAAATAGAATCTTTCAAAGGTCACGTGAAAAAATTTCCGAAAAAAATGTGCTTCGATTTTTTTTAAAAGTAGGCTCAAAAAAACAGCTGGGGGAAACACTGAAAGAAATTTGGTTTAAGTCAACCCGAATTATGAAGTTATAGTGGGTCAAATTGACAACACTTATTTTTGAACTAATTTTTAGAAAAATACGTTAGACACCAAAATCGAAAAATGCAAAGTTTTCGAAAAAATTTATTGTCATTTGATTGTTCTATGCTTTCAGAAAACATAAACAATTGATTGGTGCATTTTTGACATAATAATGCAGAAAAGTAGGAGCAGGGATAACCCTAACTATATTATTTCGATCGATAAAAACATATGAGGTAAGGGTGGCCACCGATCAGACTAAAAAGACACTACAAAAAGGCGAACAGTCATTGTTTTCGTTACATTTTCAAAATATGCTCAACTATGGTACCGAGCAAACTTTTTTTCTCTCTAAATCTTTTTCTAATAATTTTAATCAAAAATTTCGATATTCATCGAAATGTAAAATTAAATTCATGAACAATAGCTATCGAATATTCATGCAAGAAAATTTTAGATTTTTGAATCTTTGAACCGCTTAATTGCCATAGAATGTGCCTCCCAAATTAAAAAATTTCGCACTTCATGTACACGTAAAATCAAATTTTATGAAAATATTAGCTATTATATCTTTCATGTTCGAGCAGTGGACACTTTAAACGGCCCCAATTCCAAGTCTATTGGATCGGCCCTGTTAGATATCTAACGTATTTTATTTGAAACAGGCCGTTTATTTTTACCGTAGATAAAAACTCGATTGTTTTTTTTGAAAATTACAGGGTAAGTGAGGAATAATTGGAAAAGTTCCTTAGGGTGGTTTTTATAAGAGCAAGGTAAAATATGGTACAATTCTTTATGATTTAAAGGGTAATTTTGAAGAGCAAATTTTGATTCGGTAGGTCGCAGGATTATAGAGAGTTCTTTTGACGGTTCTTTTCTTTCATGCGTTTTCTTAAGTTGTATTGGCTAGTTTTTTGGACCTCGCTGATTTTGGGTAAAATTTTTTTGTTGCTATCTCTGTACTTGACCTATTCGCTTCTCGATCAACCACCAATGGGACGATAAGTCGCATCTCCGAACTTCTTCATCTATTTGCTCTTTTGTGTTAGATCCGCCGGTAATGAGCCCTAGGGCTGAGTAATTTTAAGCATATTTTTGTATTTGTTTTTTAAAAAAAAATTTTAGATCTCCATTTGTTTAGAAGCGCAAATTTTGTTCCGTCAGGAGTCGATTTCAAACAGAAAAAAAGTGGGATTATAAAAAAAAAATGTATCCAACTTGTTCCTTAAAATTAATTCTAAAGCAAAAAATGGGGCTTAATGACTTTTTGATGACAATTTTAAACCCCGTCTCGAATACGCATAAAGAATTTATGATGCCTATAGTGGAAGCCTTGCGAGTCTTGAGTTTTTAAGGGGGACGCAAGTGTTCGTACAGGTGTTTGCTTATGATTGATTTGATTATTTTTTTTGGATCTTCAGTGATTTGGGATTTTTCTTTTGGGTATTTTTGGGGATTTGCTTAGTGCCCGGAAATCGGTCCAAAGGGATATTCAATGGGACTGCCCATATACCACAGAATTGTCCAAAAGAACTACATGCCAAGTTTCAGGAAACTCTGTAATCGATTTAGGCCTGTCGAAGCTTCATGATTTGAAAAAGGCTATTTGAACGTTTTTTTATAAATTTTGAAATTATTCTGCCATTTTGGACCGGAAATCCAAAGAAAGCATATTTAAGTGCATACGCAACAGTTAAATTAACCAAGGTCCAAAGAAACCACGTGCCACATCTTATTATGATTCTAAATATATTAGGTCAAACATTCAGTGTGTAAATGAAAACAGGGCTTATATTTCTGAACAAATCTCACTTTAAAAAATGGTGCATAACCGAAAATAAAGAAACAATCATTTTTAAGAATATTTTTGAAATGTATTACAGTGAGTCTTAAAATGGACAGGTTAGTTAGGACGGGTTTGGTGCTGAAAATTTATGCAATGTTCGGGAACGGACGGCCCGCACGGAAATTTTTGCCATATCCGTTAAACGGACAGGTTGCGTCTCAAACTGAGTCCGTTTAAACGCAACTCTACTCTAAGTTATTTTGGCGTATTTGCTTTTGAAACAAACTCTATACAAAGTAAAAAATAGGGCTATTAAGTTTCAACAGCATTTTTTTTTTCAACTATAAATTGCCTGTTTTTTTTGTTGACTTGGTCTGACGAGAAACCAAATGGTGCACTTGTTTTCCTGTTGGAGGGAGCAGAGATGCCGAAGAACGACAACCTGTAACGGGACCTTGTTGATAATCTGGCTCAGGATTATTTTGTACGCTGTGGCGAAGTCCCCAAAGTTCCAAAATACCTTTTTTACTTCTTATTTGGTGTATCGGCCGATACTCAGTTGGCCGCAACCCATGGCATGGTTGTCCAGTCCCGTCCTTGGCCTGGGTAGAAGAATTTAATATTATTTTTATTATGCCGTAAGGTGCCTATCGCTACATAGAAAACAACATATTTTTGAAAAGCAGGAAAAAGATGTGCATTTGTAAATAATCACATTATCAAATGTGTCCTATGATATAGGTACAAGTTCATGACTTAACTTTATAGTATACTCGAAAAATATACGGAAATTTATTAGTTTTGTACGAATAGTTATCCGCCGTGAGCGCACGCTTGGATCTAGAGCGCCTCCTACGCTCATTAATCGATACGCGACGCGCTTCGGCAGGTGCAGTGAGCTTCTCGAAATGTCGATTTTTTGGGAGAGATATCTGCTGGTTCCAACTGCTCAAACAACGTCTCGATTTAGAAGTGTCCTTCCCCGAAATAAGGTTATTTAGACAAAGTAGTAATAAAAATTATCTACATTTTTAGGTTATTAAAAGGTCTATTTTCCTATTATTTTTTCAATTTGGAGCAACGTAAAAAAAAAGTTCATTAACTTAGATTTTTGGGCCCCGGACCCAAATTGATTAGCCCCTTTTGTAAAAAAAGCATCATATATGTACAAACAGTGCAACAAAATTGTATAGAATTTACAGTGTACAGATGCTGCATCACTGTACCAGAGTAATTTACAGTCATATCAACGATATCGTCAGCTTCGTGCGATGTTGTATTGTAGTGCCCGTATCACCAAGAGAAATGATGTATATAGCGTTAGCAGTGCTAATTGAACACTCTTTTTTGACCTTTCAAAAAAGAAAAGATTATTTTATTATTTTTGCATTAATTTTATTACTACTGCTTTCAATAATTGTACTAGAATTGTACACGCTGGAAAAACAGTCAGTAGGACACCGTCTCCCCATTGAAGTGCCGATGTGACGGCAGAGATGCTGATTTTTTTTGTAGAAGAGTTGGCGAGAACAACATTCCCCAGCAACATTAGTAAACCTCAAATTCAGCAATAACCAGATGGTAAACCAATAATTCCAAAACGCATATGCTGACCAAAGACGAATTCTAAGAAATGGTGAACGTTGATTTGAAATGAAATGAGGATCTTTCTCGCTCTCCCGATATTAACTCCGCGGGACTGGCAATTGTTTATCGAAAAAACCGCGGACACGAAACTGTCATTGTAGCTGAGAACACTGTCGTGCTTGGCTATACGACTCCGATACTACCCGTAGAACAGCTGAGGAGATGATGTTACGAAGAGTATGAGAGATTTATACCAAGGAGTGTGACTGATTGTCACACGCCTAGCGGATTCTGGCAGAATGAGTACACTGTATGTGACGATATATTTCTAACTCAGATCACAAGCCTATCTAACAAGAGACATATTGCTAAAAAACTAGAGCTTTCTTAGTATTGGACTTTTCGAATATACACATGGTTTATATATTGGCCGAGACACACGGCACCCATAGAAAAATAATGTGAAATTTTACGGACGTATCGATAGAAATCGTTTACTTTGTTAGAATTTTACTTATCGGCCTATGACATCACATTTATTTCTCTCTAAAACGTTAAAAATCGACAGGATGATCGCTAACATGTACCTGCAAACAGCTAACCTGTGTGAGTGTGTGTACGTGGTTGAGCTGCGCTGTTTAGAACTTTCAATTTCTGATTTAAACTATATGTGTGAGGTCACTATTTGTGGATTTTATCTTATCACTAGTCATGCTATAGATCGCGACTGTATTTTTAAACCAATTTTATCATCTATTTCCCTTTTTTTAATTTTAGGCTTCCCATTAAAATTCTCATTTAAAAAAAAATTGGACAAAAAATTAAAATTGATTGGAAACAATTATAATTGGGTTTCAATCTCGGTTATTTTATTTTCAATAAAATTTGCTGGTCTTGAATTTGATTTCAATTTACTCATAAAATTTACCAATTTTTTTTGGGATTTTTGCAGTTAATTTGTCATGGGGCCCATTTTAAAATTGATAGTAAATTTCTATTTCAAATATCTCTTTTCGGACCTTTTGACCATCGATGTATAGATGTTTGGCCAAACACACATAGGAGAGAGTGAGTCAGCGAATACTCTGACTGTATAAAAAGTGCGTAAATATTTTTAGTGATAGAATTCACATGTGTATACGACAAGTTGCGGATCGTTCCATTTGGACACGAAAAAATATTAATAATTTATTGAAAAATGCTTGGAGCACCGCTACTAGACCAGGGACCTGAGGGATCACCAATTGTGGTGAAAGAAAGGTGAGGATGAGCCGGGAAATAGGACGGGGACGATCGGATGATCGTTTTCGGAAGAATTGAATTTTCGGAGCAAAAAAGTGATTAACGGGAGCAACCATCGAAAAAGAAAACAAAAATCGAGCAAAACAAGCAAAAGTCCGGTTAAAAATAAAAAATTTACAAAAGCTTCTTTTCCTTTTCTGTATCATAAATATGAAATTTTATATAATTTTAAACTGAAAAATTCAATTTATTACGCGATTTTGAGAAGTTTAGTGAAGGTAAGTGTGACAGTAGAAGTCCGAGAAACAGAATGAGAGCGAGAGAAAGAAAGCATTGCAGTTAAGTTTAGAAGCTAAATATGATTTCATATTTACTCTAAAAACTAAATCTGCAAATGACTTTCTGTTCTCTCGCTCTCATCCTGTTCTCGACTTCTACTGTACCACTTACCTTCATCATAAAATCTCAAAAATTCTGCATATAAATGAATTTTTTTCATCAATTTATTACAAAAAGTGCTCTCTTCTTTGATAAGNTCATATTTAGCTCTAAAACTTAAATCTGCAATGACTTTCTTTCTCTCGCTCTCATCCTGTTTCTCGACTTCTACTGTCACACTTACCTTATCACTAAAATTCTGCAGTAATAAATTGAATTTTTTCATCAATTTATTACAAAAAAGTGCTCTCTTCTTTGATTAAGCTATACTAAAAACTGGCACACGGATCGATAAGTGCCTCAACCATACGGTATGCTATAAAATGTCAAATTAAGTCACCAGTGGTGACTCACCACATTCTGTTTACCTCACAGTGCTTGTCAAAGTTATTTACATACTGTTTTGTTAAACAAAAATTTCCATGATTGTATTATGATTTCACACAAGTTCTGCTCTAACCTAACTGAATCTTCACCAAAATCTTTTTCAATGAAGTTTTATAATTATCGAAAAAATCAGCGAACTTCAAAGTAACGCATTTCAGACCGCGACAAGTAAACACCGTCTATTTTTCATGAAACCCCCTTAATTTAATACAAAACTTTTTGCGTTCGACCTTGATCGAAAATTATTAGATCAGATCGAAGATTTCAAAGACCCCTGCTTTATAGAATTAATTTATGATACTTTAATCGGTTATATCGGTTAATCGGTTATAACTAAAGTTGACCCAAAGAATCTCATGGTGGCAATAATTTTATCAAAACAATCTAGAACAAAATCTAGAATTTTAAAAATTCGAATATTTTTTGGTTTTAAGCCGCATAAAACCGGTTTTCCACCATGATATGAACATTTTTATTGGTGTATATGACCCGCTAAAAACGATGCATGACATTAACATTATTGGAAATGTCTTAATCGAATTCTATACATTTCAATTATTTTTAGGCAAAAATGTTAAAACTAACTATCGAATTTGACGCTGATTGGTTCAAAATACTTTGG
Source organism: Oikopleura vanhoeffeni (assembly GCA_004367855.1). Taxonomy (NCBI): domain Eukaryota; kingdom Metazoa; phylum Chordata; class Appendicularia; order Copelata; family Oikopleuridae; genus Oikopleura; species Oikopleura vanhoeffeni. The sequence continues at coordinate 5,014 of SCLH01001141.1, read as the reverse complement.
TTCAAATCAGACGACTTTTTTTCGAATTTTTCATTTTCGGTTCACTTAAAGTCAAGTTTCTAGAATTCTAGAACAAAAATAAAAAATTCAGAACGATCATATTGACGACATTATATTTATTAACCTAAGTCGAAAAACGGCTTTATTCTGAACGTCCGTCTAAAAAAAGATAGAGTTTGAAGTCGAAAAATTGTAAAAATCGACGTTAAAGTGAGATTCTAGAAAATACAAGATCGAAATTCAAAAAAAAACAGAACGATCATATTTTTGTTCTCATTAATCCGGTACTCTGTGTGAATTTTAAGACGCTTTGTATGTGGGGTCTAAAAGAAGATAGATTTTTATAAAACCGTTTAGTGTTCTAGAATAGACTCACCATCTGGTGGTGTGATGTAACAATCTTCAGTTTGAGATGTGTAATTGTTAGACGAAGGATGGATCTACAAACTAGTGTCCTCAGATTTTTCACAACTGCCATAGAATTATTCTTGGGCGTGATTGAAAGTTACCAATAAGCGACACCAACCCCCTTTATTACAAGAAAGTGAACTGAAAAAAATTCATCGGTTTTAAAGTGAATTGAATCAAATATATATACTTGCATTTCTTATTAGTAGAACTAATTATTGATAAGCTTGCGATTACAGTATGTGTTTTTTTACTTGCGAAATGAAAATTGTCATCTAGGTTATTACGGCCAATAAAAAATGGTAACTAAGTGGATTATATTTTCCCTTGACATAGGCTATAGCTTGGCTTCCAAACTAAAATCCACCTAGTTATCATTTTGAATTGGCCCTAATTACCTTAATGACAATTTTCATTTCGCGAGTAAAAAAAACACATACTGTAAGTTCAATCATTTTCAAATCTGCTTTTTTTTTGAAGTGAGAATTTTTTTTTGTTTCGCCTAAATATAGAGTTGAGATCGCAGTTAGAACTCTACCAATATATATACTCATCAAAAAAAATCATGAACATAAAGGTGTACTCCACACTCCCATCTGTTCATTATTATAAATTCATGAATTTCAAGTTAGAGGGTAAAAAACGAATCTATTATTTAATTGCAAAAATGTTAAAAGATAAATTGCTTTCTTCGTCAGTAGCCGTTTAAGGTATTATTCAGTTCACAGCTTATCTAGTCCCGAGAGGCCAAGGGTTAAATAATGAAAAGTTCATCAGCTTATATACGCTCACCAAGCGTATCTGTCAGATCCTATGAGAAAATACACTGACGTAACGGTGTTTTTTCGGTTTTATATCCAACTTTTTCTTCAAATATTTTCTTAAAGCCTGAAATCGGCATTGAATCGAGCAAGCTGTCACTGACGTCGATTAAAGGGCGATATTAGCATCACCAAGGTTTTAAATAAATAATTAAAATTAATCGATTACTCATTCTATGAAGTAAACATCTATTTAAAGTCAAATCATCAGGCGAAAATATTGCCACAATATAGAAACGCCTACTTATCGAAAAATAGAGAAAATTTAGCAGTGAATGCAATATGGTAAGTTTTAGTATATAAATTATATACATGTACTATAATTTATTATTATATAGCCAAAGAGATAATTTGGCTTTTGATTATTGAGAATTGAAATATCAAAGAACAGATCAGCGAAATTTTTTCGGAAACGTCACTTTTCAGGCATGCGTTTTGAATTGATGAGAGCTTTATTTTCTAAGCGCTGGTAGGTTAATACTGTCTTTTTGTAAATTTTTGAAATCAAATTTTGGAAGAATTTGACAATTTGAATAAGAAAATTGGGCCAAAATTTTCTCAGAATAAGCTGTGCAATAATAAAACTAATGAAATCAACTATGAGCACGCTTATTTTTCACGGATAATAATTAACCTTGCAATTTCGTAGTGACTTTTTATTGAGATCATGTACTTTACTTTGGGTCAAATTTCAATGTCAAAACTGCAAAATTTCATTTTTAAAGAAAAAAGGTTTTTTTAGCGTCTAGTGTTCTCAAACATTTTGCCAAAAATTAAAAAACTAAAAAAATACGATATTTCGACGAATTACTACTCATTCCAAAGCATTAACGTTATTTAACGAATTTATGGTACCGACTTTTGAAGTAAAGAAAATCTTGTTACTTTTGTTGAGCTCTGTGCCGTGATGAGTTTATGTTAACAAAATTTAACTTGGTAGTTCAAGAGTGAATGATATTTTATGAAATTAAATTAAATCCAAAATCTTGGTAACTACATTTGACTCATTTTTGGGGTGACTTAACTCCTCGACAGATATATAGCGTTGTGTCAAGCTCTCTCAACATCTTTTCACCAATTTTTAAATGATTTCAAAATAAAGTTTTAAAAATTGCGCAAAAAAAGAAAAATTCTTTGGTTGAATTATCTATAATGAATCCAATTTGGAAAATCAGAAATTTTAAAAAATTTGGGTTAAGAAGATAATTAACTCTACCTGAATATTTTTAAGAAGATCATATTTAAAAAAATTAAGCAAAAAAAATATAACTTTTTCTTTGCCGACTCTAAAGTTTCTTATACAAATGATTCAAAAATTGTCAAAAATGTACTTATTGTATGAACATTGTAAAAATCCATCTTTTTTTCCCGGGAGCCCCTGATTCAAGCTTTGTTTTTGGTTTAATGCAATTTTCTTCCATCAGAAGCTTCCTACAGATTTGACGGCATTGTTTGGCGGCAAAGAACTAAATAATAAGCATGTCAATCGCATATCGCTCAAACATATACATGTATGATAAAGTTGGTCTGTATCTGAATTAAAAATCTATTTTGCCCATACAATACATTTCAAAATGTCGGAAATCAGGTTTTACAGGGTTAACAGTGTTTACAGGGTTTTGGTGTCAGTGATTTTTGGGATTTGTAAGGCTTCGTATGGCTGAACCGATTTCTATGAGACATTTCTGAGGATAACA
>SCLH01001140.1:217793-229217 GCA_004367855.1 Oikopleura vanhoeffeni | reverse complement strand
TCTAGAACATGCAAAAAACCACCGTTTTTTGGACATTACATCTCCTCCCAGGTTAAATTTGCAAATTAGCTCAAAATTTTACAAAAGCTAGTTACAACAAATAAAAACTTTACAGTGGCGTTTTTTTGCAATTTCGACTCCAAACTCAAAATATGAATTTTTCAAGGTCACGTTGAAAAATTTCCGAAGAAAAATGTGCTTCGATTTTTTCGAAAGTAGACTCGAAAGAAAGCTGGGGAAACACTGAAGAGAAAGTTGACTTACGTCAACTCGATATTTTGAAGTTTTAGTGGTAAAATTGACACAAACGTTATTTTTGAACAAAATTTTGAGAAAAATACTTAGAAAAAAATCGAAAACACGCAAAATTTTCGAAAAATTTTTTGTTGTCATTTGGATTGTTTTATACGTTGAAAACATAAAAAATTGATTTGTTGCATTTTTATGACATAAAAACTGCAGAAAATGTAGGAACCGGGATACCCTTAAACTGATAAGAATTATTATTTTAACCAAATTTCTATTCAATGATAAATAAAATGTCAGTCTTGTGATTAACTTCTGTTCAAAATAATAGTGTCTAAAACTTGAATTCTTGGGTGACCCTATTAGGGTTAACAATTATCATATTATNTAAAATATTTTGTGTGACTCTGGTTTGTTTACTGTCCTCGCTCCTTAACTGGAACAAATTGCAACTCCAAAATAAGGTACCAGTTAGGGGTGTACCAGTTAGGGACCGAGGACGGTATTAAAATGTAATACATTTACAGCATGTCACATTTTTGGTTATATTCTTACTTTTTTGCAGAAGCTAACCTAAACCAATGAAAACGTTTAATTTACAAAACTTGTTAAAAACCTCTTAAATAATCAGAAGTACAGCAAAAAAGTTTTTTTAAAAGTAACTAAAAATATAAATTTGGTTTTTACTAGAATTTTCAGACCGAATAACTGCCATGATTTTTACCTTTGGAATATGATGACTGATGTCCAACAGCTTTCAAACTATGAAGCTGTTCAAACCATTCGGTTGTTGGGTCACTTGCAAATCGTCGAGTTCTAAAAAGCTGGTTTTATCACTGTTTCACCTTAATCTTTAATCTGGGAAGAGGGCCCATTTTTAGTAAATCAAGCCAAAATTTCAGTATCATTTACTAAAAATGAGCCCTTTTCTCGGGTTTAAGATATATATTTGAGATATTTTCCTTATATGGCAATTAGGCAAGAAAGGATTTTGCAAGTGCCTTTTGAAAGATCAACAAAATAAAATTATGATCTGTAAGAAACGCATTTTTCAAATTGTTAATGCTTGCTAATTTCGATAAATTAATTTTAATTTTAACAAATCAGTCACAGCTGTGGACTCACAGTAGCGGATGTGTCCCAAAAATGTTTCTTCGGGTAACAACTCATTATATCCATTATTATCGCGGGTAACACTAAAAACTTAATTTGCCTGTTAAAAGAATAGGGAATAAGTTTTTAGTGTTACCCGGGGATAATAATGGATATAAGCCAGGTCTTTTTTAATTTTTTTTTGTGGTTGTTCGAGAGTCTAGAATCGAGCCTTATAAATTATAATTTTATTTCAGTTTAAAAAATTGTATTTTTGACATGTTTCGCTTTTTACGTCTTCAGACTCTGAAGTTCAGAGTGAGAAAAAATCGAAATTTATAAACAGAAATAGGTCTTTGTGTCAAAAAATATATGACTTATCGGGCCTTATTTTGGCTTAAATTAATCTTTTTTAAACAAGTGCGTCACGGAGTTAAAATAAAGTACTTTACCGTCTGGGTGGTGGGCCTCCTCCAGTAGTGGGGTCACATTCAGATCCCCAAAGTCCACAGTTTCCGTCGAAACTATTGTTGCCTCCATTATTGTTTGTTGAGCTTGTTTCCCCAGCATAGCATTGAAGAATGTACGGAAAGTCAACTAAAAAATAAGAGTGGACTTAAAATCACTGACATTAGATTTCTTTTAAATTTAGATTTGCTTCTGAGATGATTTAATCGTCCAAAAATGGTGGAATGGAATTAATATATTTATTATTAGATGATTAAAAATCATGAAAGATGTTTCTTGAACAAAAACTGAATAAACTCATTTGCCGAGAATCTCGGTCCGAGATCAATGTGTAGGGTGCAAAATATAAGTTTTGAACTAGGGGATATAGCAAAAAACAGGAAAAAAATCGGATTTTTTGACAATACAGCCTGAGTTTTTGCGTTGACCGCGCTTTTTTTATTCCGAAAAAATGAGCCAATCAAATAGTTATTCTGAATATTGACCAATCACCATAGAGTGGTTTTGCGGAATAAAAAAAGTGCGGTCAACGAGAAAACTCAGGCTCTATGATATGAATAAAACTCAAAAGAAACTTAAGCATATAACCGAAGATTTATTACTAACATATATTTGTTCAATGATAACCATATTATTGAAAGAATTCTCTACAGTCCTATTAAAACAATTTGTGAAAAAAGTTTATAAAAAGTNATCAAATGTGAATAAGAAAATTTAAAACTCTCTCATTTTCGCCGATTCTCACAAAGAAGTGCATAAATAACCCGAATTTAGGGTTAATTTGACATTTTAAAATTTTGAAATATTAAACGGTCACCAATTTGGGTAATCTGCAAAAAAAATTTAATGTTTTCAACAAATTCTCTAGTAAAATGACTCTTAAATTTTTGTGGACTATTTATTTCTCGTGATAAGAAATCTTTACTCTCTTCTTTTGAAATTATATATTCTGTTTGAGTACTTGGTACACTAGCTGGCATAAATTGAACAAAGATTTGCATGGTTAGTTTAAAAACTAATTTTCTTCTGTTCACAGAATTGTGTTTTCAAAGACTTTTTAAAAAGTTTTTACTTAACCCTTCGAAACATAGAAAAAAAAATCCGCTAAGGCACCAGAGCCTTTCAGAAGGCTATACTTTAAGTGCTTTTAACAGAAAACTCTTGTGAGATCAAGCTCCAATCTTTGTTTGATGATCAAGTTAAAAAGTTGAATTTTTAAACAAAAAATTTGAAATTCTAGAAATTTTATGTTTCATTCTAGAAAAAAACGGTTGAAAAACAAGGTTAATTAAACCACGTGATACTCCCTCATGGTAGGCTCAAAGAAATATATCTTTATGTCAATAACCGCGTAGTAGTTCTACTTAAAACTTTTGTTTGATTGAGTATATCGGTTAGGAATAAAAAGATACTTGTATACCCCCTAAGGAAGTAGATTGTTAAATTCTGGTTTGGTCTAGTACATTGGTACTTCTGAACGTACATAATGTACTAGACCAGACCAGAATTTAAAAATCTACTTCCTAAGGGAATATCCCTTATTCACACTATTGTTAATATCCCGGCCCTACTAGTTAAAAACACACTACGTTTCTTAATCAGGGCAGGGATATTAACAAAAGTGTGAATAGGGGATATAAGTTCGAAATATTCATGAAAAAATAACTTTTTTAGGAATATAGTGGTAGTTTTCTCGATTAATGAAATTATTTGATCATGATTAATATATCAAGGTTAATGTAGTACCACTCTGGCATGATTTTCCCAAATTAAATATTTTTTCAGAATATATCATTTTTTCCATACTAATATCGAAAGAAGATTCTTTGAAATTTCACTAATGAAAAAATATTTTCATCCCTTATTTCAATTTTTTTTCCATTTCAAGTCCAAAATTATCAATTCAGAACTGAGACTTAGGCGAAAAATGGCCTTGCAATCAACTCGCCATAAAATTTGAACCTATAAGCGAAAAAAAATTTAAATTCAATTTTTCTTTTTGGACCACTGATTTTTATAATGCATTTGAAAGAAAAGTGTCTGCGAACATTTTTCCACCAGTTTTGGATAATTCAAAGTGGCTTGAGCCTTTCAAAAGGCTCTGTGCTTCCAAAGGTCAAACAAAAACTAACCTGTGGTGTAGTAAGCATATTTTCCATCGACCTCTTTTCCACCACAAACATCCATATCAGATTGAGACCAGACTAGACCAGTATCCGGATTAATTCCTGGGCCATAAATTGGAAATCCATCTTTTATATGGGTAGAAAAAACAATTAATTGAATTTAAAATACACGAGACTTGTATTAAACCATCAGTTTTCTGTTAATGTGTTGTGTGTAGGCAGCGCACCGTACAGAAAAATATATTTTAAATGACGCCATAATGGCGTCGCCATTCACCAATAAATGCGAAAAAAATATAGAACCAAATTACAGCGCGAAAAAATAGAAAAAAATGGTCATTTTTACCGGTCAAAATTTTTAATTTACGATTTGAGCAGGTGCGCATCGCCCGCAAGAAATTCCATTAAGTACAAATTGTGGCCCGTGAAATTCTTCCCAAGATAGGCAAATAAAAAGTTAGGTCAAATAAAATTTAAGTCGTTGAAAAAATGTCTAAAGTTCTTCCTGTTCTAAAAAGATAGCGCCAGAGAGTAAAAAATTCGATAATTATAACTTGTTATTTTTGAATAAAATAAAATATCCCTTTAACACCTTTTGCTTAATCTGAGAGATATGGGCTGAAAAGCGGCCTCATGAGTGGCTAGGAAGGTTCTTAGGAGTGTTAGGATTGGCTCCTTCAACCCACATCTCTCAGATTAAGCAAAAGGTGTTAAAGGGATATATACATCTATTTCTGACCCTAAACTAAGGCGATTCCGACCAGTTCAGATTCTCCCTTACAAGCTGAAAGACATTCTGACCAAACATGATAGTGGTACATTCCACCGGCGCCATTAGGATGCGCATAACACAAATCTAGGGCAGTTAACTCGTAGAGGCCGGCATCACAACATGCTCTATCATAAGGATTGTAAATTGGAACTCCATTGACAGCAAATCCAATTGCCCCCATGTTAGTGGCCGAAAAGCTAGATTGATCACCAGATTTTTTGACAGGAGTTCTAGAGATCAGGAATCGGCACAACGAAAAAAATGTCGAAAAAGGGTTAATATGTATTTAGATAATATTAATAAAAATATGGATCGCCACTCTGAATGCACTACGATTCGAATATTGCTAAATTTCGCGGGAATGATGCAGTCGACTGATTGGCTGACGCTTATATACTAAAACAAAAGGGATTCTACGTCGGCCAATCATCTCCACGAATTATGCATAATTTGAATGAAGGTGGAGTATGGTTAAATGATTATGAGGCAAGGGTGCATTATTGGGACCGCTAATTTGATCGGTGTGTAATCACTCACGCAATCACTAAGAAAATGATAGTAAACGTTTTTGAGATGGAGTTTGGTTGGTAGAAAATATAGGCTAAATAATTATGAGGTTAAAGATGCAATAGGTGTTGACAATCGGCAATGGGTAACACTTTTGAGCCAAAATGATGTCAATGGGCAACGGTAAGGGCAACACTGTTAGCCAACTGCCAACACATGCTGCAACTATTTCAGAGTATCTACTGTATACAGCTGTATATGAGTAATGACGTTTTCGAGAACATAATTCGAGTCGGTGTTTTTCGTACCCAAATTCGTCCAAATGAAAAATATTTGTGAAAAAAGTGCATCGTCATGTCAACAATATAAATTAAAGAGGCAGACGAATCAAACTCAAACGAAAGTCGGATTTGAGTTTATTGCCTGATGACGTTTTCAATTATCTTTATTTCAATCAAATCTAATTGGTCAAATTCAATATATAACAGGAACAAAAAAGACGATTGGCCAATTTGGATACGAAAAGCACTACTATAAGTCGGCACCCCCTGTATATGCGTTTTTATCGACTCGATATAATCGGGTATGATTAGTGTGTCCACCATTAATATCGACTTATAGAAACAATGGGTGGATTCTCCTGAAACTTTTTGGAGGTCAATAATATATAGAAAAATTGAAAAAATAATAATGAAAAAATTTTTTGGTTGTCACGTGATCAAAATATAGCGATTTTTCATATTTTCAGTATTTAATTATTTTTAAACAAATGCCGCATTGGTAATTTTTGGGTCAACGCCACTTATTAATGAAATGAACACAATTTTTCGAAAAAAAATAAAAATTTTGAAATATGGGATTTTCAGGCTTTCAAACCTTGAAAAAAATTGAAAATTGAAAAAAATGGATGACCGTTTGGTCCGAAAGACGAACCCTAAGACTTAGGGCCTAAGTGGTAGATTTTTGCCGAAAATCGATTGGTCAAAAACGCTAGGTATGATCTCATTATTATGATCAGATTTGATTGTGCCGATCCCACCTTGGGACAGTGAAGTCGTATGATCCTTCGAGTACGGCAGAATTTGGAGGCGCTGAGCACAAATTATGATCAGGAATACCATTTGATGTTATTCGGATATTATCACCTTGAACATCCATGGTTACCTCACAACTAGAATTATACGTCAAAAACTTTAAATATGAATTGTAAGAATTGTTTCAAAAACAATACGACAACTTTCATGCGATTGTGGACAAATTGGAAGAAAATTGAGGACAAAAAGCTTTGTTTTATAGTATTTTCCCGACCAAAGTGGATTTCTAAAGAAAATACCAGTGTCCAAACCATTTGCATTTCGGATTCTGGAAACGACTCATCCGATTGGGTTCTTAGATAGCTTAAAATGACTAGACATGTTTTGAAAAAAAATAAGCTAAAAAAATGGTCCGATTTCCGATTTTTTTCAAAAACATATGAGAAATGTGAACGATTAGACACCCTATTTACTATATTCACTTTGGATATTCAATTATTTTAAGTTGATGGATATTGCCGGCTTTTGCTGCGCTCGGAGGTTTTTGACATTTAAGGAAATTCCCGTCAATAAAAATTAGTAACTAGGCGGATTTTATTGTGAAAGTCATGCTATCGTCGATGCCCAGAGTTAAAAAAAATAATCCGCCTAGTAACCATTTTTTATTAGCGAGAATTTCCTTTACATGAATTTTCATTTCGCTATGAAAAAACACATACACATGTACTGTAGTTGAATGGCACCGCCATTAAAATTCCAAAAAACAGTGAGAATAACTTTTTGTAAATTGATTTATTACAGTAGATCGATGTTTGATGACCATATTATAAACTGGATAAAGAATGCAGACATCAGTCGCTAGAAAGCTTTGTATACATATTTTTTAGTCCTGAAAGTTTTGTTCATCGGTATTTTCACATTGATAGAATGGACTTGAAACTCATTTTGGTCATCTAAGCCGCAGCTTCTCAAAAAAAGGAAAGCCTTAAAAAACGGGAAAGGGGAAGAACCAACAGTAGGGGAACGTTCCCTTTAAAAGCCTGATCTGAGGTGATTAAAATTTAATAACAAAAAGTAATTCTCATCGATTTAAACAGCAATAAAATTGATATCAAGACTACTTGAAGATGAATTAAATAGCATTATTTCTACTGAAAATAAATCAAGAAACTGGCAGTATTCAATAATTGAATTTCAATTCATCTTCATAAAGTCTTGATAATAATTCTATTGCTCGTTCAATTATAAAAATGTTGATAATGACTTAGTTTTAATGACCGTCGTTGACCTAGCGCTATCTGGCAGATTTCCAAGATTTCATGTTATAAGAAGTTAATTATATTACGTGCGCTAAGTATGTGATAATTTCTGTAGATAATTATTTTGTAACAACGTTATCGCCGGAATTGTTATTTTATTGATTTGAATGTACAAAAGATGCACAATCGTTTCTGGAGACAGTTTTATGAACTATGGGTCTTGGCCCAAGGCTCTAAGGTGAACGCAAGGTGGTGCTAGAGGCATTTTTACATCAAGCAAAAATATCATTTTGGGTTTTCACTCAAAATTTAAAAAAACCTGCGGCTTAGAATAAATAGAAAAAAATCTAGAAAATAAGGCAAATAAAATCGGTGCCCGTCTTTGACTTTCAAATTTTTTTATTTCAAATCTTCTCGATGAAAATGGCCACATATCAGTTGCCTTATAATCTGAGGCTCAGATGTAAAGAATTTTACAATTGTGTTTTTCAATTGTTCAAATAGCGCTTTTATTTCCTAAAAATTATAAATAACATTTTTTACTTGCCTGTAATTTGTTTTGTCAGCTTCAGTACAGTCAGCGCCACAACTTTGCGGTAATTGCCATGAATTTCCTCGGCATACAAATTTCGTCAAATCCGTGTCAGATAAGGCATAATTTTGTGCCGAAACCAAAAGAGAATTACTCAGTAAAAAAAGCCTCATCCTCCAATAAAAATAATTAACGATCTGAATAATATATTCTGAAAGTTTCGGTTTTTATTGGTTTCAATAGCTGGAAACGTCACAATATAGAGGGCAATAATGATCTCGAATCTTCTCTCCTAGTGGCCTTCATAAGTGCCCTGTATCAGTCTCGGTGACAAGTCAGTGACCACCTCGTTCGGCCTAACTGGGTTATTTAAATTTGAAACTTCTAAAATTTTGTAAATTGAGAATACTTATATTTGAAATTAATTGGGATAACTGTCAAAATTTCGATAATCCGTAAATTTTTGTTTGACTTTCAACTTTAGAACGTGATTCACGATAATAATATCGTAAAACAAGATTAACACTTATACGATTAACTTTTTGTACTGGTCGCTGGAATTGGATTTTCTAGGTTAAAAATTATCCATACAGGGCTCTGAGGATACTAGTCAGATTAGTCATTTTGTAGAACTATCAGCTTGTGGAATAAGAATATCAATTTTTTTTGTATGTATCACTCCTTCACACATAAGCGCCACAAGAGGTCTTAAGCCAAAATGGCAAAACTATCTCTTTCCAGGTTATATGTCGAAATCATCTGAAATTTTGACATAACTTGCAAAAATGGTAGGCCAAATTTAATCCCGGTAAGTTTTTCAAATTTCGCTATATTTTTTCTAGAATATCGAAAAAACCACTGTTTTTTGCAATTATTCGTAGGAAAAACTATCTCCTCCTAGGAAAAATTATAAATTTTATTCAAAATTTTTTCAAACCTAGCTTACACAAAAACAAAAGTTAAACTCGAGTGCTTTTTGAGATTGCAATCTCAAACTCAAAATTTTATTTCTTAAGAACCCATGAGAAAAATTCCGAAAAAAAGTTGCTTCGATTTTTCCAAAAGTAGGTCAAAAGAAAGCCAAGAAAACACTGATCAGATAGTTGGCTTACGTCAAGGTGATATTTTGAAGTTTTAGCGACCAGTACCCCCTTAAAGCCTTTAACTTGAAGGTTATCCATTTCCGATAACTTTTCGAGTCAGTCGACTCGACAATTATCTTGAAATCTTTGGTAGTTTCTGAATTCACGAATCATTCGTTACGAATGTAAACTTATTAATTTTTAATTTCTTTGTTTAATAATGAAATAATAATTTCTATAATAATAAACTCAATAAAATAAGGATTTAAAAATTTCTAGTTTCAATTTTCGCATCATTGTGAACTCAACACAATAGTCGATTGTCTATAGTTATTATTATTACAGACACTATAAATTTATCGAGCGTTTCAAACTTATCTTCTCAAAGACGTTATTTTCTCAAAAACTGAGTGACGTAAATCTGTCACAGTGGGTGAGTAGTTAAAACACACATACAGCTTTTGCCGAAAATGTGTGCTTTAACTGTAATTTTTTCCTAAAATAACAAAGACAATTTTTGAGCTTAATCAGGTTGGAACAGCCTAAAATTTTTGTGATATAGTCTTCAAGACTAATAAAGTAAAGGGAATTTTAATTTTACAGACAGGAAAATTGCCCTTATACGTAAAGCGTGGGTTCACGCTGATTGGCTGATTTTCTGACACGTCTATTCCCATCACAAAATTAGTATCGTATTGATAATCTGAAATAAGGAATTTCAAAACTCAAAAATGGGTATCAATGTTTTAAATCTATCTTGTAGAGAATGTTTTTCTGGGCATTTAAAGACAAAGGATTTTTTTTGTTTTTGAAATTTTTTTAAAAAATAATGATTTGAAGGTCAAATTTTCATGCCTGCAGTAATCCAGCTCTAAAAACTGCAAATTAAGCGCTAGCGTACTTTTGTTCTATGCAAACAGGAGTTAAGGATTTTTGGATTAAAGGTTTTTCGATTTAGAGCAAAGCGACCACCCGGTCAACCACAATGACCGGTCAAAGTTCAAGGTCAATCTCAAGTTCATCGTAAAGATTTTAAAGTACCTTCAAAATAATCGCAAGGGTCGATTTTCTCATGAACGTATTAGCAACATAGGGTGAATCATGTACTGAAGTCGCTAGAGAGCAAAAACTGGTTTAATAATTGTTGTCTAGCGACTTCAGTACATAACTGACCCAGTGTTGCTAAAACGTTCATCAGAAAATTGACCTTTTCAATTCTTTTGAGGTACTTGTAAGTCTAGACAATGAACTTGAGATTGACCTTGAGATTTGACCAGTTTTTGGTCTCTAGCGATTAAGTACATGTAGCTACTTTAAGTAATATTTTCATCGAAAAGTCGGCCCTTCCGATTCTTTTGGTACTTTCAAGTCTCTACGATGAACTTGAGATTGACATTGAACTTAGATCGGTTATTGTGGTTGACCGGGTGGTCGGTTTGCTCTAAATCGAAAAATCTCTAACCCAAAAATTCTTAACTCCTGTTTGCAAAAAAAGAAGTACGCTAGCGCTCGATTTGCATCTTTTAGAGCTGGATAACTGCAGGCATGAAAATTTGACCTTCAAATCAATATTTTTTTGAAAAAATTTCAGAAACAAAAAAAAATCCTTTGTCTTAAAATGACCAAAATAAAAATCTCTACAAGATGCTTTAAAACATTGATACCCATTTTTGAGTTTTGAAATTCCGTATTTCAAATCGTCTATTATATTATATAATTTATATATCATGCGTATATCATATCGATTAGGATGTCCAAGTTTATATAACATTTTTTTTTGGTTTTATTCTGATGAAAACAATTTCGAGACACGAATCGGGTGATGATTACGTAACTGTTGATAATATTCAATTTCCACCAAACTACACTCTCTAATTTAGCCCCTACGCACACAATTGGGTCAATGAAATGCAAATAAAGCAGGGTAGGCTATGACCTACATTAAGTATTGTCAAAAATACGAAACATCACGCGCTTCTTGTCCCAAAATAGTTCTTGACAGAGATAGAATTTTTTTATATAAACTCGGGCATTGTAATCGATAAAGGCTATATTGAATCAATGATATAATATCATATAGGCTATTATAACCATTTCTAACGGGCGTAAGGATATCTTTATATATTAGGATTTGTTTTAATTTATATAATTTAAATGTCTAGGTTTATTTAAAAAAACTATATTTCATTTTTGTAAGATTTTAAATTCAGTGAAAGAAGCCTTAGACGTTATAAATAATTTAAAAGATTTCTCTTCATTTTTTAGCTGTCTCTTGAATAAAAATTTTCTTATATTTTTCGTTATGA
>SCLH01001140.1:200600-211541 GCA_004367855.1 Oikopleura vanhoeffeni | reverse complement strand
AGGATTATAAAAAGGCTTCACAGTTTTTTATATCAAAATGTTTTTTACAGTATTTGTGTTCAATATAAACGAAAAATAACTCTCTTCAAAAATAGTTCACTTAACTTTTCGCGAAGTACCACATTTTTTTATGATATTTGAAAAAGTCATATACATTTTTTGGGATTATGTGATCGAATACTATTTGTGGAATATTTTTGAAGTTTCGCTCATTTGCTTGATTCAGAAGATTTCCAAAACTTATTTTATGGAATCCTAGCTGAAAAGTATGGGAATGGCTATTTCACTAATATATCACAGATATGCCCTCCAGTGTGTTGTGTTGTCTTTGCCGTCTTGTTTAATTACTAGCAATCGTATCTTTTGAAAGTAAAACTGACGAATCCGATCGAAGCCCGCCTCGTATTAGTCATGAATTAAAAAAATTTCATGGTCAACCCTCACACTGCCCAATCTGATGTGGTTGCATGATAGAACCCACATTCATCTTGACAGCCGACCGCCATCCGACCGTTTCTAAATTGTAATTTCATTTAACTATCAAGAAAAAAATAATTCTCATTTGGATTGTGATAAAAGTTTCGCAGTTGGTTTTTTTTGCGTCTTTTTTCAAAAATTTAAATTTCGGATTTTGACGTTAAAACTAACACATCGAATAAATAGAAGAAATTTCAAGACGTGATTCGCAAGACCAGTTTATTTAGAGCTTCTTACTTAGAATAGAAAAAATTTACTGTTAATCTTAGACACCTTGCGATAGCGAAGAGCGGCGGTTCGTTTGTTGTTGAGTGTTTTGTTCCAAAAGACGAGTTAAAATGTAAAAATTAATCAGATTCTTGACAAAAACCGATTATACACTCAGAGCTCGAGTCGAGTGTTCAATTACTGCTTAAAGCTATTAGTTCCCAATGTTGGCATGAAGGTGACGTAAAAGGCATCAGGAAAAAAATGAAGTGCAACATGGCAAATATGACAGCCGACCCGTTAAATTGTCTTCGGCTAAACAAATTTGCGAAAGGTTTAACAAGAGTATCATTTACAATGCAATACGAATTCCCCCAAAAGTAAATAGGCTGTTGTGCTAGCATGGATACGGTCCTAAGAACGCATTGCAATCTAGTTCCACTCAAAATCTTAGATTGTTTTTCTTATTGAACAATACTCAAACTTGTTTTTTTATTTCCATTTCAGAGTTCAAGTTTCGGAGCTAAGACCAGAATGCAAAAAAGAATAAGAGTCAACGGGTTAGTTAATTCGATAGGATTAGCAGGCGGGTTAGCTAGAAACATAAGTAACTTGGAAAAAATTGGAATTTTTTGTAATATCGAGAATTACTAGTTTTTTGGAAGCAACCAGTCGAAATAAAATTATGCAGCTAAGGAAAGCTTTTTAGTCACCTGAGTCTCGCCAAAACACTAACGGTTGGCATCCCGATCACGACAATTTTAACTTCAATCCGATTCCGCGAAGACTAGAAATGTGCGCAGATCCCAATCCCGAATCGGGAATCCGGGATCGTGCGTTTCAGAAAACAGCTCGCTGCGCGTCGGAATACCGGCCTAAAGTAGTGTTTTTTATTTGAACAGACCATAATTTAAATGATTGAGTAGAAGTTGCTATTGAAAATTTTGCTCTTATGTGCACCTCCAGAAACTTAGAAATAGTTATATTCCTAGAAAAATGAATTGTCAAGAACTTAAGTTTTGAAAATCGAAACGATAAATAGAATTGCAAAAACTTCAGCATGTATCAGTTTGAATTTAACGTCTGGGTGTGATTTTTCTTATAAAAAGTGCGCGCTGAGAGTAGATATTTGGTCAATGGACACAGACCTGAGTAAAGTACTCAGTAAGTTCACGGTTTAAAAAATATGAAAATATTAAATTTTAATAATTAAAATTTACCTTTAAATTCGATGAGCAGAGCAAAGAGCTATGTTTTTGAAATATAATATAATAATTGTTTTTTATATAAAAATATAGTTAATAAGTATACGGGATATACTTTTTCAGACGGTTTGCATGTATAATGTTATGAATGTTAAATATGATTTATATATGAGATTTTATAAGAATAAAGCGAAAAAAATACTTATTGAGGCGACCAAGAAATTCAAAGTAATTCTACCTTCGCCAGAATTGTCGCCAGTAACGTCAAATGTAAAGAGTGATTTTGCATTTGTGCATGTATTCGTAATTTCAGCATCACAATTTAGCTTTTTTCAAATTTTCAAAAAGCATTAGAACTATTTTAAGGCCCTGCTTTATATAAATGGTATATAAGACAACCATTTTCCGAGTATCATTGAAATGAAAGCTGTTTGTCTGCTAAAAAGAGTATCTTTCGCAAAATTGCAGTAAAAGTTTGGCAATAGTAGGCCTCGAAATTGGGTAATATATTATATCTCGAAAAAACAAGAATACTTTATATTTGACAGTTTTTTTCCGGTTATCATCGAAATGAAAGTTGTATGTCTGATAACATTTCCTTCATTTGTATTTATAGCAAAAAAATTAATAATAGTAAAGAAAAATTTTCAAAATCACAGTTGAGTTAAAATTTGTTTAATTATTTTTTTGAAAATTTTAGAAAAATGCAAAATTTATTTAAAAAAATAATCGTTGTCTATTAGAGAGATTTTGTCACAATGTCTAATTAAATTGCAGAATTGTCAGTCAATCTTCAAAAACTGAACTATTATACATGTATATTCATTTTTTCTCGAAATACCTTAAAACAGTGAGTTTAAAAAAATTATTTGTAAAAATTGGCACTGTTATTTTTGTCGAAATGATTTTAAATGC
The DNA here is from genome assembly GCA_004367855.1 of Oikopleura vanhoeffeni. Lineage (NCBI taxonomy): Eukaryota > Metazoa > Chordata > Appendicularia > Copelata > Oikopleuridae > Oikopleura > Oikopleura vanhoeffeni. Next base: position 208,737 of record SCLH01001140.1, on the reverse strand, counting down.
AAAAATTACTGTATTAACACTAAAAACCTAAGTTTAAAAANCAACCAATCAAAACGGCGGAAATCAAGTGTAACCAGTTTGGAAAAAAGAAGGGAAAAACCTTACACCCTGTACATGTATATTCATTTTTTCTCGAAATACCTTGAAACAGTGAGTTTAAAAAATTATTTGTAAAAATTGGCACTGTTATTTTTGTCGAAATGATTTTAAATGCAAAAATTACTGTATTAACACTAAAAACCTAAGTTTAAAAAATATTTTTTTCAAAATTTTGTACTTTCCTTCAAGTCTCTGTCGCCATTGCATTCATTGCAAGTGTAAGACAAATGTTTCAAAAACAAAGAAGCTGGAAGAGGCGTATCTATGTCTTCGATATACTTGTCAATCGCCTTCGTGAGCTCAGACACACTTCTGCGCTTTCTCAATCCATTTTCGGTATGTTGGATCAAAGCTGAATTTTATAAGTCATTTNTCATTCGATATACTTGGCAATCGCCTTCGTGGACCAGACTCACTTCTCTTGCGCTTTCTCGCATTCATTTTCGGTCTTGTGAATTCAAGCCTAATGTCTTCAATAAGTCATTTTTTTGTTATCGTTTAAGTTTCTGCTGTTCAAGCCAACGTCGGTGTCAGTGGGAGCGCTGCTTTCCGTACCAAATTGGCCAACGACTCTTTTCTCCTCCATATAACTTTTGAAAGGGTACGAAAGCCCGCCCGTGGCGTTTCCTGTATCCCAATTAGGTCTGCACTATTGGTCGGATATGAACAAATTTGTTGTGACCAAACGCAACGTCAATGCTTATTTTGTAATGTAGGGTGTGGAATTCCCCGACTGCACTTAGCACATATAGGCATACTTCTGGCACATCATACATAGCGGTCAACGGGCGAACTTATCTGCTGAAAGCTTCGTGTTTCAGCCTAATTGTGACCCACTTGGAGCTCCAAATTTTTTCTCGGTCGAATATTACTCTTGAGAAGTGACCTCATAAACTCATAGAATCCGGAAGGTCGGCGCTAAGCGTGTTATGTTTTTCAGATGAGTCTCCCGTTACATGACTCTACTTATGCGGCATAAGTTATGGCCTATTGTTCTCTCTTCTAGTGCAGTCGGAAATTTTAACCACGACCTAATGACACGGCTATAACCATGACGTTGCTTTTGTCACAAATATTTTTTCATTTCAGACCAATTTGTGTTACGGAAAGCACGACCCCGTTCAGGCCTCGATAAAATTGTTATTATATGTACTTTATACACTCACACGATTCGCACACGTAGATAGCTGTCAAGTCTAAATACGCCGTCTCTCAGTTGGCTGTGTATTTTGAGTTTCCTTACAAAAATAATGAATAGAGACGAGAGTAATAGCTTGACGAAGCGGATCGCCGACGCACGAGTTGCACCGTATCAAAGCTGTTTCTATAAATTTTCAATAATGCATTGTTTGTGAACTCTACATTCTGAATTTTATACTTCAAGAATTATATGTTTCCTTTAACTTTAGCCCTTGAATGCATACGCGAAACTTGCAATGGAATAATAAATAAAGTATCTTAAGGATTCGGGTTGCTTCCGCAATTGCTGGAGGAAAACTAAGCCCTTTTTAAAACCTACATATCTTTTCGTTGAGATTGGGAGGACGTTCTATTCTTATCCAATTGTATATTGTGGTACGCGTAACCTTGAGAAGGTCCAAAATTGATTCATTTTGCAGAATTGTTCTCCAGTTCAAACCTTTCAAATAGCACTAAAATCCTAATTGCTCGCGTATTTCTTTTCTATGTGAAGTCATACCGTGCATATCCCACGTATCCAAAAATCGCCACATCTATGCCGATCATTATAGTTCAAGAAAACAATTTTCTTACATTGCAACACAAATATTTTGATAAAAATTCATCGCTTAATATCTCGCCACGAAAATTATTTTTGAATCCCTTTCTATAGTTCAATACTCAGTCATTATTCTGTCTTAACAGGCAAAAATACGTTTATGTATAACGTACTCAGCATAATGATCGATTAGCAAAATGTCAAATTATTTTGACCATAAAAGAATATACCTGCACGAACGGGTACATGCGATTCTCTATTTCTTTTTTCTAATTCCCTTCTCTATATCATTATTAAACTTTTGAACCAAGGAAATTCTTAATAATTTTTTTTTATAGTCTTCTCTCACAATCTTTTTCATCGTATCTTATATGCGTCCCTTATACATTGATTAGGTATAAAATTTAACTATTAGAAAAGAGCATAAACTGAACAACTATTCATCTTGAATACTTTTCATGTAGGTTAACTTTTTCTTGCGAGTTGATTTTTTTTTGTTTCTCAGAAATTGATACAATCTACGAAAGTTTATTTTTCCGTTTTTCCAGTTTTATGCAAGTTCCCGAATAGATACTTTATTTTTTTGGAAATTTTCCTAGACAACTTGTCAGAAAGTTTCCATTTTATTTTGGCCTGATCTCCGTGAAAATTGATCACTAATGGGTTATTTGGTTTGGATCTCTGTCATGTATTCCGCATGTGATCAGTTACGCAAGCAGAATTTCTAAATTTCTAGAAAAAAAAATATCCCAAAACGATGGTGTCTATTTTTAATTGCAAACGATTTCTGAGGTGGCTGGGCTGAGGTCAAGAGTTGTCAATTTGTAAAATAATCACGAATTTGCGACCGTGGTCCAAAATAACTACTGCACCCACAATCCCCTTAATCATAAAATTACTATTTTTCTTCAATTTGGCTTTATTTGGTATCATAAAATTTATTTGATCAAGTAATTTCCCTCTGTGGGTTAAACAATAAAATATTCGAAAGTTGCGCATAAAAGCTTTACCAAAAGCATAAAGTTCTTGAAAAGCAACCAAAAAATTATTTTTTTTCTCTAGAATTTCCGAACCTAATAACTTTCACTGTTTTTACCTTTCGAATATGATGACTGATGTCCAACAGCTTTCAAGCTATGAAGCTGTTCAAACCATTCGGTTGTTGGGTCACTTGCAAATCGTTGTTTTCTAGAAAGTTGGTTTTGTTAATGAATTATCCAGTATATTTGGGAAATTTCTCTGATTTGGCAGTTGGGACAAGAAAGAATTTGGGAAAATTTTAAACTTTGCTAAATTCCAGCTTGTTTCAACAAAATTTTATGGGATTGTGCAAAAAATCACGCATGATTGGAATGACGCGTCATTGACGTTCTCTGAATATTTATTTTAGACTTTAATCGGGTAAAAAACCCGGAAAATTTCTTTCTTTACAACAATGAAGAATTTCTCTTTCTATAATTTTTTGGGAGAGTTTGAACGAAAATTAAAAATTCTTGGCGTTCAACTGAAGTACAACCTCAAATTTTGATTCCCAAATTGGGATTGCAGCATGTTAAAGTTTTTGCCTGATGGAGCACAAAAATCAAACGCTAATTAACAAGCACCAGATTTCTTGACATTCAACAATTTAAGTACTGTTTTTAGTTCAATCTGACCGTGAAGAGTAAGCTGAACAAATATATTGCTAATTATTTCGAAATATTTGTCAAGTTTTGGACAAAACGTGCGCATAATGCAATTTGCGCACATCACTTAGGTGAGTTTTAAAAAACTTCGATTTTGCTCAAGCATCATTCAAAACCCACGTGAATGTGGCGCTAAAGAGTTTGTGGAGACCAGCTGGGTGAGTTTTGTAATTTTATTAGGTTTTTTTTTTTAGATATTGTGTTTAAATTTTCTAAAAATTGAGAAATTTTAAGTTATTTAAAACAAATCATTTCTGAAGTTTCGACATTTTTTCTGAGTCGAATCGACAGGTGACGCCCTTTTCTGAACCCAGCAAAAATACAACCAATATCATGCTTGTAATGAGAGGAATTTTATTTGGAGAAACGCCACGGAGTTACAACAAGTCACTTTACCGTTTAGATGGTGGACCGCCATTTGGAGGGCCTCCTGCTGGTGGACCTCCCCCAGTTGTGGGGCTACATTCAGAACCCCAAAGTCCACAGTTTCCGTTGAAACTATTGTTGCCTCCGTTATTTGTTGTTGAGCTTGTTTTCCCAGCATAACATTGGAGAATGTACGGAAAGTCGACTTAAAAACAATAAAGTGATTTTAGATTACTTTTTATTCTTGATTTGTTATCAGAATTTTTACTGAGAGTTTCTAACAAATTTGGAAATTTTGATAGAGGAGTTCGAAATAAATCATGTCATAGAAAAATTGATCAGAATGGATTTCAATTTTTTTGAAATTATCTTGTGAATAAAATAAAATCTTGTGAATAAAATAAAAGTTATGATCGAGTGGCAATAATAATATGATATCTTCGCTACAAGTAATCCTAGGCGTAGAAATCTTAGTCGTAGATAAGTGATTCGGCATTTATATTATTAATAATTATTTGACCTTAAAAATTGACCTTCAATTGCGTTTTGATATTAGAAAATGTCCTGCCTATCAAAAAAAATGACGTTTATTACACCCGACATTATATTGGAAATTTTTTGCAAGAATAAAATTTTAAAACCCTGAGTGCCAAATGGCATTTACTGGTTGTGCAACCAAGTGTTGTCAATTTCATTAGTAGTTGAGAAACGATATTCGCTAAACGAATTTCGCTTGACCCTTCCATCGGTTGACATACGGAAACCAAATAGATACCAGAAAATTTCAGAAGTGATTCTGCCTGATTTTTTATGGATAATTCAAAAAACTAATAATGAACAATTTTGGACTTGATTTGTGGAAAATTTTCATAATATTTCTAAAAAAGTCGACAAAAACAAAGAAAAAGTTAATTTCAATTTTTAATTCACAAAAAAATTATATAAAACTGCTAACTGTATTTGATTTGTGTTATAGTATAACAGTAATACACAAACTTATCCATTAAAATTCGAATTTATCCCCAAAATGAAGCAAATTTAATCTACAATGTAGCTTTCCGAGCAAAAGAATAGGAATGAGCTGTAACTGGTACACTTTTTCGGATCGGTATTTGTACCAGTTAGCGAGCGAGGACTGAAACACAAAACAGAGATGTCCTGAGGACATCGTCCTTAATTGTTGAATCTTATTCACCGGTGGTGTAGTAAGCATATTTTCCATCGATCTCTTTTCCACCACAAACATCCATATCCGATTGAGACCAGACTAAGCCAGTATCAGGATTAATTCCTGGACCATAAATTGGAAATCCATCTTTTATAGGGGTAGAAAAAACAATTATTTTTTTAATTCTTAATTTGGGATTTACTATATCTCGTTTTATTTTATCTTACTTGAAGAGTAAATTCGTTAATTTGAGAGTGAAATGGTTTAACCGATGAAACTCTAGACCTTCGCGAACACTCGTGGTGTTCGCCCCCGCTCAAGAGAATATACGCGTGAACCTACGCGTGAATCAATTGAAAAGAGCTATACCATTTTACAGCACATTTTTTACTACACCTAACGTGTTGAATAGACCGGTCACAGATTAAATCATTGATTTAATTTTGGACCGCTGCGCGCTCTAAAATTAAAAATTTGATATAAAATCGCACTTTTAAATGATGTAAAAATCTATTAAAAAAAACTGTAAAATTATATACATATATATTTATCATTTTCGAACTGCTATAATTTTACTTATATATATAACTATGTTATAAATTTAAAATTAATTGCCACGAAAAACAGATCCTTTGAAAATGCTAATTTATTAAATTGAAAATAAGAGAACGTTAAACATAAACAATGATCGAAAAATAACATCATATTAATTTATATAGTATCTAGTACATAGCCATATATTTCCACCCTAGTCTAGCGATTACGCCTGTCTGACCAAACATGATAATGGTACATTCCACCGGGGCCATTAGGATGTGCATAACACAAATCTAGGGCAGTTAACTCGTAAAGGCCGGCATCACAACATGCTGCATCATATGGGTTATAAATTGGGACTCCATTTAAAGCAAATCCAATTGCACCCATGTTAGAGGCAGAAAAACTAGATTGATCACCTGATTTTTTGACAGGCACTCTAAAGATCAGGGATCGGCACAAATAAAAAATACCAAAAAATGATAAATAAATTGAAAAAACAAAACTATGTCGAAAATATTTGCTGTCTAGCCAAATTAAATTGATTTGAGGAAATAGTTCGACTTAACGGCGCAATTATGATCCGCTACAATTATGCCGATCCCAGCTTGGTATAGTGTAGTCGTATGCACCTTCAATAACGGCAGAATTTGGAGGTGCTGAGCATAAATTATGATCCGGGATACCTTTTGATTTTATTCGGAGATTATCACCTTCAATATCAATGGTGACGTCACAACTAAAAATTTTTTGTGGTTGTTCGAGACATATAATTTATATGATATAAAATAGGCTATTATTAATACCTTATTAAAAATAATTTATAGTACACAAAATGATTTATAAATAAACACCTAATTATTGCTTAAAAATCACATTTACAACTTTGAAAATTGATAGCGTAATTCACCCTCGCCTACATTTTTATTGGCTGGAGTATCAAAAATGGACCCCAAAAATGAGACATCCTGTACAAATGAATAAATACTGTACTTACTTGAGATTTGTTTTGTCAGCTTCAGTACACTCAGCTCCACAACTTTGCGGTAATTGCCATGAATTTCCTCGACATTCAAATTTAGTCAAATCTGCGTCAGATAAAGCATAATCCTGTCCCGAAACCAAAAAGGCATTACTCAATAAAAAAAGCCTCATTCTCTAATAAATATTTATCTAAATAATATATTTTATCAAATTAATGCACTTTTTTTATTATTTCAAAGTAAAAAATAAATAGTTTGTTACTGAAACGTAACAATATAAAAACAATAATGTTCTCGAGTTATCTATTCTTCGGGCCATTTACTATTATTAATAATAATTTATTATATTTTTTTGTTCGATTATTTGAATTTTTTCTGGAGACTTTAATCTTACCCAGTCCCCCATACGGCTCTGCGCAGTCAAGTTATATATTTCTTATAACCTAAGATGTTTTATTGCAAACCTACTGAATGTATTTTTGATGAGGTGTCACATTTTCGCTCCCGTTCTTGATTTTTGCACAATTTACTATCCGCCAATCAAAACGTTTAAATTTGGCAAACACGTAAGTGCTTAGATTGTTCAAAAATTAAGAACGGGAGCAAAAATGTGACATGCTGTATGTAACATACAGTATGTACATTTATGATAAATAACATACTGTTATAATTACACAATAATTGACTCTTGCGCAAATGAGTCTATGATAATTCAAGTATAGTAACTCTCTGCCACCCCTTCACAACCTGTGTCTTGGAATATTAATACTAGTATGTTTTGTCAAATTTCTAATTCTACAGAGTAATTCTCTCTGTAGAATTTTTACCCAAACATTAATTTTTTTCTTAATTTTCACTTGATTTTTTTACGAGCTCAAAATAACTAGACCATCAATATTTTTCTTAAGATTATATATTTTCTAAATTCTCAGTTTTATTGCTTTCAAGGTAAAAATGAATAGTTTGTTTCTAAAACGTCACAGGAAAAACGTCACAATATTATAACAATTATGTTCTCAAATTTTCTATTGACCATTTACTTTTTATTCTTTTGGTCTAATATGTAGTTACGATGCCCTTAGGGCCAATGATTTTTTTTTAATTACTGTATTTTTTTCTCTAGTAATTATGTCTCAATTTGTAAAAGTCTTGAATTCTTCTAAATTTATCAATCAGAATGCAATTCATACAACCAAATAATAATAAGCAAAAACAGATTATAATCTAATTATAATGCATACGTCTCACGTGACTTAACTCACTCGAGTACAAAATAATATAAAAGTAATGAAAAATTATCGTTGCAATCGCAGTTTTTTTTCAGGTATAAATTCTTCAGACTTTTCTTAATGGTGCTATATTTTTTCAAAATATTAGAACTTATACCGAATGTGTTTTAGCTTTTGGGGTTTTCTCCGGGGAGATTGAAACGCCCCTTAAATTAACTAACCAAGTCGCGCTCTGATTGGTTAAGCGTGAATCTCTTCGGGGAACACCCCAAAAGCTAAAACACATTGGGTAATTAAATTGTAAGGTTGAAATAATTATAATGACGCATAAT
>SCLH01001140.1:164098-199997 GCA_004367855.1 Oikopleura vanhoeffeni | reverse complement strand
TATACCGAATGTGTTTTAGCTTTTGGGGTTTTCTCCGGGGAGATTGAAACGCCCCTTAAATTAACTAACCAAGTCGCGCTCTGATTGGTTAAGCGTGAATCTCTTCGGGGAACACCCCAAAAGCTAAAACACATTGGGTAATTAAATTGTAAGGTTGAAATAATTATAATGACGCATAATTGGCACAAAACCAATCAGATAGCACAAAAATTTTCCAAATCAAAATCCTGGTGGTGGCGCTATGGAGCAATACTGCAGCTAATCAAATTGATGAGGATGAAATTGGCTGGTGAGCAACAAGACGTAGGAGTCGCTTCTGGGGCCTTATACTGAAAGTTACGAACAAGAACTCGCTGAAAATCATTACTATTATTATTTATCACTATTCATATTTTTTCAATTTTTCTTTTTATATGAACATATATATTAAATTTGCGTCCTTTTTCTTGATTTTTCAAGAATATAGTTCTACATATTTTCTGTCGAAAATATGTAGAACTATATTCTTGGAAAATAATTCGTGAAAAATCAAGAAAAAGGACGCAAACTGAATATATATGTTCATATACAAAGAAAAATTGAAAACATATGAATAGTGATAAATAATAATAGTAATGATTTTCAGCGAGTTGAGTGATTGAGTCATGAATAATCGTGGGAAAAAATATTCGATCTATAAATATTAAAGAATTCGAAACGAAAAATTAAGAATTTGAAATTACTAATAATAGTACAAAAAGGCAATATCCGTGTTATTTTTCGATCATAATGAAAAATTTGAACTTAAAATCAATTTTGTTCAAAAACACTCTGAGTCTAAAATTGACCAGAAAATACTTTCAACAAGATGTGCTTAAAATTGATACTCATTTTTTAATTTTGACATTCTTCGGTCAAATTTTCCCTGCGAACTGCATTTGCATGTTTTTCTGAATTATAACTTTGATATTCAATTTTCGCTCTGAATTTCATTTGGTGGGTTTCAATTTAATTTTGAAAAATGAAAAACTTATATGGAAAACTCAAAAGTGAGCTTATGAGATGATCTTATAGAAGTTCGAAGAAACTCAAACCAGTTTTTTAAAAGTAACCGACCTTTGAAGGTTTTTATTTTTTCATTGTTTATGTCAAGTTTTAATGTCCGCTACATTCCTGAAAATTTGCGTGGCGAACACATTTTTTGTCTGCACAATGTACAGTCCACATAATTATTTTTTTTATAAAACATTATAATTTCAGAATCAAAAATAAAACTAACAAAGGTTTGATGCAAGTATTTGTACAGTATGAAAATTTGAATGTCGGACTCAGGCTTCGCGCATTTGATGCGAAAGCTGATTGGTTTCCTCGCATAAAATATCGGTCAAGTTTGATAAAAACAAAATGAGATACAAAATAATGACAAATTATAATTTTTTGAAATTTCAAAGTTAATCGTTGAAATTTTTGGAATTATCTTTGTGTTTGTGCGTACTTTTAGAGACCAAAAACTCAAAAAGTGAATTAATACAGGAGCCCAGCCATAATTTCAAAATATAATGATTTAAGTTTTTATTAAAAATTCTAATCGAGAGAAAAAGGGTAGACAAGGGTCGTCGCATTGCACCGCGTCAAAAAATCTTCAATTCAGCTGGCTTGTGATTGGATTGAAACTTAATATCACAAAGTCAAATATATCAATTACGGGGGCTCCCGGTCCTTTTTTACTAGTTTTCAAGCCAATTTTTTTATTTAATTCGGCAACTCATCCGATAACATTCTTAGATAGCTCAAACTGAGCACAAATGTCTTGTGAAAAATAAAATAAAAAAAATTAGTTCATCGGATCAATTTATTTCATCTTTTTTCTTAGATTACTGAAATTGTTAAATTACTAGTTTTTCTTAAAAAAATTGGTAACAATCGTCGAATTCGGACCAATTTTTTGAATTAAATTATTAACCAGATATTTGTGCTCTGTTTAAGCTATCTAAGAATTCAATCGGATGAGTCGTTAGCAAAAGCTGAATTAAATAAAAAANCAATCACTGATAAAGTCCTCAAACAGTGTGGCTGTCTATGTATTGAAGGTACGTCATCATTCTGAAAGACGAAATAATTGTGCGCTAGTTCAATTCATTTGGAGCACAGTAAGCAAATTTCTCGAAAAAAGCACTTCTTTCTTAAAATTTGCGGAGCTGTTGGATTTTTTTTTTTTATGCGCTCAGTATTTTGCTATCTTTTTTATATGCGCAGTCAAAGTTTGCTTTCCTGAAAAAACAGATAAAAATTTTCTGGAAATTATAATTTTTTTTATAATTTTCAAACAAATTCATATTTTTAATGAACAGCCAGTTAATTTCACACAGTGAAATGTATGTATCGGTGTCTTTTTCTATAAAACACAGGTATTTCTGGTCGAAATAAGCTGAAATGACGAGTCAATTAGAAGTAAATAGGAAATTTTTTTACATCGAATTTTTTATTTTTTAATTTTTTTGAATGAAACGATTAACAAAATTGAGAATGAATAAAAAATTAGCATTCTACAGTCTGAGAGCCGAAATATAAGGTCCGTCGATTTTATCATCTAAGAAAATTTCAGCAATTTTTTTTTTTTTTAAGATTGAATCAAATTGTGAACTCATGCAACAAAAAATCACGTCAACGGAGTTTCAATTTTAAAAGTATCGAGACAATTAGAAGGAAATTATAACTTAGAAAAATAGGAAATTTTTTACATCGAGAAATTTTTTTAATTTTTTGGATTGAAACCGATAACAAAAATGTGAGATGCGATATAAAAATTAGCTTTCTACCTATGTCTGAGAGTCGAATAAAAGCCCGCGTGGGTACTTCCCGTTAACTCCACTCGAGTACAAAAAATATAAAAGTAATCGAAAAATTATCGTTTGCAATCGCAGTTTTTTTCAGGATAATTCTTTCCGACTTTCTTAATGGTGCTATATTTTTCAAAATATTAGAAACTTATACGAATGTTTCTAGCTTTTGGGGTTTTCTCCTGGGGAGATTGAAAACGTGCCCTTAAATTTAACTAACCAAAGTCTGCGCTCTGATTGGTTAAGCGTGAATCTCTTCGGGGAACACCTCCAAAAGCTAAAAACACATTGGGGTTATTAAATTGGTACGGTTGAAATAATTATACTGACGCATATTGCACAAAACCAAATCAGATAGCACAAAAATTTTCGCAAATCAAATCCTGGGTGTGGGCTATGGAGCAATACTGCTAGCTAATGCAAATTGCTGAGACTGAAATTGGCTGTGAGCTATCAAGACGTAGGATCCTTCTTGGGCCTTATATGAAAGTTACAACACAATGCAGACTCGCTGAAAATCATTACTGATTATTATTTATCACTACTACGATCCATTTTGTTCCCTTTTCTGTTAGTTATATGGAACCATATATATTACATAAATTTTGGCGTCCTTTTTCTGATTTTTCACCAGATATGATGTTCTACTCTACATATTTATCTGTCGAAAATATGTAGAACTAGTATTCGTTTTGGCCAAAATAATTCGTGAAAAATCAAAAAAGGAGCGCACACGTGAATATATATGTTCATATACAAAGAAAAATTGAAAACATATGAAATAGTGATAAATAAATAATAGTATATCGATTTTTCAGCGAGTTGAGTGATTGAGTCATAGATAATAATCGTGGGAAAAAATATTCAGATCTATAATATTAAAAACACGTTCGAAACAAAAAAAAAAAAAAAAGAAAATTAAGAATTATGAAATTACTAATAATAGTACAAAAAAGGCAATATCGTGTTAGTTTTTCAATCATAATGAAAAAATTTGAACTTAAAATCAATTTTGTTCAATAAACACTCGAGTCTAAATTTGACCAGAAAATACTTTCAACAAAGCATGTGGCTAAAATTGATATCTCATTTTTTAATTTTGACATTCTTCGGTCAAATTTTCCGCTGCGAACTGCATTTGCATGTTTTCTGAATTATAAACATTGATATTCAATTTTTCGCTATGAAATTTCAATTTGGTGGGTTTCCATTTAATTTGAAAATGAAAAACTTATATGGAAAACTCAAAAGTGAAGCTTATGAGATGATCTTATTAGAAGTTTCGAAGAAACTCAAACGCAGTCCTTGTTAAAAAGTAACCCGAACCTTTTTGAAGGTTTTTATTTTTTATTATTTATGTCAAGTTTTAATGGTCCGCCTACATTCCTGAAAATTTGCGTGGTGAACACATTTTTTGTCTGCACAATGTGCAGTGCACATAATTTAAATTTTGGTTAAAAAGCATTATATTTCAGAATGCAAATAAAACTACAAAGGTTGATAGCAAGTATTTGTTACAGTAAATTTGAATGTCAGACTCAGGCTTCGCGCATTTGATGCGAAACTGATTGGTTTCTCCGCACAAAAATATCGATCAAGTTTGATCAAAAACAAAATGAGATATCAAAATAATGCACAAATTGTAATGTTTGAAATTTCAAAAGTTAATCGTTTAATTTTTTTAGAAATTATCTTGTGTTTTGTGCGTACTGTTTAGAGACCTAAAACTCAAAAAGTGAAATTTAATACAGAGCCCAGCATAATTTCAAAAGTATAATGATTTAAAGTTTCATTTAAAATTCTTACGAGAGAAAAGTAGACAAGGGTCGTCCGCAGTGGCACCGCGTCAAAAAATCTTCAATTCACTGGCTTGTGATCGGATTGAAACTTAAGGGTATCTCTGCTCCTAATTTTGACATGATTCTCGATAAATATTAGGCGAACACACGCCTTCAAGGATATTATTCATGATTAGCCAGTTTGTAGAATAGCCTTCAACTTGCGAAAAAAATATGCCAATAAAACTTTTTGTATGAACACACTACACTTCACATGTAAGCGGACACAAGTGGACCTAAGTTCAAAACGGTAAATCGTATCTCCTCCCAGGTTTGTATTTTTGAAATAAACCTAAATTTTGATACATAGATCTCTGTATAATGCATATTTAAAACTTCTGAGGAGGCGTTTTGTCGATAAGTGCTATATTTTTTTCTAGAACATGCATAAACCACCGTTTTTAGAACTTTAGTCATCGAAAAATCTATCTCTCTAGGTTTAAATTTCAAATGCACTCAAATTTTGCAGCAAGGTAGCTGCGAAACAATAGAAAGCTTCGAAGGAGGCCGTTTTTTTCAATTTCGATCCAAACAAAAAATATGAATTTTCAAGTACGTAAAAAATTTCGAAAAAAAATGTTGCTGTCGATTTTTTCGAAGTAGGCTCAAAAGCAAAGCTGAGGAAACACTGAAGAAGAAAGTTGCTTACGTCAATCCCGATATTTTGAAGTTTTAGTGGTTAAATGACACAAACGTTATTTTGAACATAATTTTGAGAAAATAGCTAGAAAAATCAATCGAAAAACGCAAAACACTTTTCGAAAAATTTTGTTTCATTTTGGGTTGTTTTAATGCGTCAACAACATAAACAAATTGATTTGGTGATTTTTATGACATAATAATGCAGAAAAGTAGGAGCAGGGATATCCTTAATATCACAAAGTCCAGATATAAGTTTAATCTTCACACAGACGAAAAATCATTCGCCGTGCATAACTGATATATTACCGCACACCACATGGATTAAATTTTGCGCCGATATCGCTTTTTCCTGATTTCTCACGAATGAGAGTTTTCATCGTATGAATATAATAGCATATTTCTATTGAGAGATAATGAGAGAGAATAGTGAATTTACTTAAATTCGGTCAAAAAATCTTAATATATCATTTGCGATAATTTGAAGATTTTTCGAATTCGATCTATTTACAAACGCGATCGTGATTTGGCTGTTCAGTAACGTAAAGACAAAGTATTCCGATCGATGAAAAATAAAAAAATCGAAACCAAAAAATTTAAAGAATTGGAAAAGTCAATATTCTTGATTATAAAATTCAATTTTCCTGGATACAAAATAACATCAAACGCTGTAAAATGTAATGTTTATTATAAAAACAAAACATAGAAAACGTTCAAAATCTTACACTGCAATTTATTAAATATTTTGATTTAACACGTAAAAATAATCTGGCAAAAAAGTTTGAAATCTTTGCTGATTTTCAGGCTATTCTCGCTTAATCGTTATTTAGTTGCCTATCTTGGCCAATATCGTATTTAATTTCTCTTTACTAACCATAATTCATAAACTTAAATCGGTGATTTGTAGCGGAAACCATCCTTGCGCTTTTGTGATATGAACATGACAAAAATTTTAATTCGGCGGGACTATTTGTTCAAGTCTCAGCTACATCTCTGGCAATTTACGCGCCAAATAGCTCCCCCCCCCTTTTTGTCTACTCATAATTTGTTTTTTGTCAGTCATAATTTTTATTAAGAATTAAACATTTCATAAAAAAAGGTTATGTGGCAAATTTAAATTTGAGCTTCTGTAATTCCCGAACTTTAAGTTGCCTGCGACAGCTGATCTGTTCCTAAACACAAACGATCAACAACAAGTTTGATCGATAAACAAATAAGAAACAAACTATTCTTGTTGAATTTTATCAACCTATTGAGGCATTATATCAATGAAGTACAGTCCAAACTAGAATAAATCAGACTCCTGAACCGCACTTAAAAAGTTTATTGCACCCACCGGCCCAACCATAATTTTTATTTTATTATAATTTAAAACTTTTCTTAAAAGGAAAATAAATATCTTTTAAAGGAAAAGTTTAATAAGAGGACAAAAAAATAGACAGGGGGCACGCGTTGGCAATTTTTTTAGTAATTAATTTTTTTGTGATTCATTTTCTGTGATTGTGGGAACTTTTAGAAAGTCAACAGACTGCATAAGTTAATTAATACTGACAGTGCCATCCTCAGTTTCAAATTATTTTATTTTAATTTCTTATCAAGAGAAAAAAGTAAGACATGTTTATTGCGGTTCAATATAAGTTTATAATTATCTTGCTCGTGATTGGTTGGAAAATGAGGAGGACGCTGAGAGTTGGCTATATCTATAATATTGTGTCTATAATATTCCGCGATCTGCGAGGACAATGATACGGTGCGCGGCGTTGAGGAGAGTATGACTGAGACATCAGTTAGTTCTGTTACAAAATGTTCGCTAACGCAGCGCTCAAATTTTGCGAAAGTATATCTTTTGTAATATAAGTAAATAATTCACACACAATGGACACGCTTACGGATTCCTTAAAACCTGTAATTTCTTCCAATTTTTATCAAAGTTTTTTTTCTCAATGTGGCTTTTTATAAAAATTACGAATTTTTTCAGAAAAATCGGGTCACATGGAAGTTTAACACTCTTCTCTTTTCTGCTTTTATAACTCTTCTTTCGTTTGAGAATAATTTTGAATTTCAGAATTACAGACTGTAATTTACAGTATCA
Organism: Oikopleura vanhoeffeni; assembly: GCA_004367855.1. Lineage (NCBI taxonomy): Eukaryota > Metazoa > Chordata > Appendicularia > Copelata > Oikopleuridae > Oikopleura > Oikopleura vanhoeffeni. Next base: position 192,609 of record SCLH01001140.1, on the reverse strand, counting down.
GACACGTGCGCTATGCGAGTGGTGGGGTACATTCAAAGTTTGAATTTCAAACTCTTATCGATTTGAGATCTGAGCATACGATAAAACCCTTAAAATTTAAAATCTGTAATCTTATTGCGACTGAAAAAACACGAGCTTTGAACGCAGCATAAATTATGCTGCATAATGGCATATTTTAGCAGCTTTTTTCTACAAATTTCAAACCCATTTTTAAGGAACAAAATCATAAAAAAATTTTCCTTTGTACATTACCTCATGCAAAAACAGCGGGGTGAGTAGGTTGTGAGACTGCATTTTGTTAAAATTTTTGCAAACTTCAAATCTTTTGTCAATAAAGTTTTACAATTATCGAAAAAAAAGTTGTACTCATGCGCACTCTAATAGGCTCCCCACAAAGGCGCAAAAAATTCTAAATAAGCGTTTTTTTAGAAAATTTAGCATGTCTCATACGTGAACTTTGATAAAAACTCAGTTAATTTAATTTTTGGCCAGCTTGTGATCAAGTGTTCTGATCAAGTGTAATTTCGAGAGAACCTGATATTTTGACAGCAGACAGCCTCCACCAGACCTCGACACGATCTAGCTTGGTTTGACCCAAGCTAATTCAAGCCAACAATTTTTTTCGTTTTGTCAAGCCAAGCAAGACAAATGAGGTCGTGATTTTTGTACCCAAATTGGTCTGAATCCAATTTTTATTTAGACCAATTTGGGTACGAAAAGGACGCTCGTGGTCTAAATTGGTCTGAATGAAAAATATTTTGTGAAAAGTAAAATTTGCTCAATTAGATTTGATTACAATTGAGATAATTGCAAAAGCCATCACTGGTGGCCCATAAGGATTAAGCTCCAATCAGCCTTTTGTTTCAGTTTGATTGGTTTGCCTCTTTATATTGTTGACATGACGATGCACTTTTCACATTTTTTTCATTTTGATCAATTTGGTTAACCCCTGTGGGCACAGAAAAAAAAGTTCCGCCAAGGCACCAGAGCCTACATGTATATATATGGCTACATGTATATATAGGCTACATGTATATATAGGATTTTTTTCAATGTTGATTACAGAAAGCTCAAGGTTGTTGGAGTTTAAATTTTTTTGCATAAGGAAGTTGAAAGGTTATATTTTTGCATCTGACATTTTAAATTCTAGAATTTTGATTTTTAGTTCTAGAAAATTTAGTGACAAGAGCAAGGTATAGCATATCGCGTGATACAAGCTAACAGTGGTGTTCACAAATTATTTTGCTTTCGGAATCGATGCACAAGGATCTGGCCTACTTCATCGTTTGGTCCGATTTGATCTATACAGCAGGGTCCGGCCGCGGCGGATAGGTGTAAGTTTTGTCGCTCAAAACCTGCACCTATTAGCCAGATTTCACCTATCCGCCGGATTTCACCTATCCGCCGGACGACTGGGAAGATACGCTGATTGGGTCAATAAAACCAAGATCTAGAATTTATAATTTCAGTTAAAGGGTAGTCAGAGTGAGAATTAAGGCTGATTTTTTGCTCCATTTTAATCACAAATGCAAAAGTGACCTTTTGAAAACCTCAGAAACTACTTTTCGGATTATTGACTCACGCAGTAATTTGAATTTTAGCTTCTAGAATGCATTTATTTGATTTTATTCGGCCAAATATATTAATAAAAATTTCTATTTAAAATGAATTCTAAGAAAAAAAAAAATTACCACTCAAAAAAAAGCTATCACTCTATCGCTTATAGAGAAATTAAAAGTGCTAGAAATACGCCAGAAAAATCCCAAAGCTACTGTCGCCGTTATTTTTAAATTATTTTATGAATAAACTGAGCGAAGTATCACAGACTCGATTCTAAGAAGAATCATAAAAACGAAAAAAATATAATAGCATCTAAGGAAAGGTAATAGCGCCGAACTAATCAAATTCAGGGCAATTTTTTAGGGCTAATTATGGAGCAGATTATCTTTATAAAAGATAAATTTATATTAAAAATTTCGGCGTTCCTACCGTATTTTGAGGACTTACTTAGAAAAAAAACAGAAACTCAAGTTCGTACAGAAATTGAAATCCAATTTATGAAAGATTTGGAAAAATAATTGGATGATCTATATATCAGAGCTGACATAATGTATGTATTTACTCATGAAGTGTCCCAGATTGTAATTTCAGAGTTAAAAACAATGAAAAATACCTACATTCTTCCGTTATTCAAGGATTGAAACTTTCAAAACATTGGTTTTTGAGGTTGAATTATATCGACCAGACTGGAAATTAAATTGTGTCATGAATACACCACTACAAAGAAATGGTGTAGAGTGTGGTTGTCATGCACTTATAATCGCAGAAAATATTTCCAGAAGATGTCTCAACTTTTATTTTGAAACGAAGTGCAGATTTTTGAAACAAATCAACTGTACTAGATTAATAGAATAAAACGCTAAAGCGACAAATTAATTGAATAGTTTTTTCATTTATGAAAATTCTCAAAAATGCCTATATTTTGGCTTTTCGAAAACGCCTATTTTTTTGCCTAGGAAGTTTTGAAAATAAAACCCTATCTTTTGCGTTTCACCTATCCGCCGGACGTCAGGAAAGAAAAGTTTTTATTTTCAGATGCGTGGGCGATTGCGGAGGCTTACGTTGGTTTTTGCGTGGCTTTCACCTATCCGCCTTCACCTATCCGCCGGACCCTGCTGTATATGATCAATCAAAAGTTATTTTTAAATAGGTCTAAAATTTTGATGAAAAAATTACGATTTTTAATAAAAAATAGTTATTTTTCCCTATAAAAGCAGATAATTGCACTTCTGATATTATTTCTAGGTCGATATCCCTTTATCACTTTTTGGTTAGAATGCGTCGCCAGTGGCTACTAGCCACTACGCCTTTTAACGTGTGATTTTAACGTTGTGGCTACGCATTCTAACCAAAAAGTGATAAAGGGATATACTAATCAAGTAACTCTGTGGACAATTTTTAATTGCTAAAATTAATTTTTAAATACTTATTGATACTTATTTTAAAAATTTTTTCGTGAAATACTTAAATTGAAAATTTTGAAATTTCACTTTTGAAAAAAAATATCTGTTCCTGTATACCAATTAATTTTTGTTTTAAGTGTCAAGCATGCACGAAACATTTCCTAAAAACTGGCTACTTTTAAATTTTGATTGACTTAATAGGTCGCATTTGTTTTTTTTAAAGTGAAAGATTAGAAAAAAATCAACTCCCCGTAATATTTGAACAAAATTTGCAAAAAAAATGAACTATTTTTTTGAAATCGCCGCAAAATTCTTTAGAATATATTTAAACGAGACAATTCTACAATGTTTTCTTGCCGTTTTTTGATTATTTTAAGTATGCTTGAGCCTATGGCTCTGTGCTCATACGGGTTAATAAAGGCACGCAGCGATATTATCGATCTTCGAGATCCGAATTTTGAAGTTTTGCCTTGGTGGCGCTAGATCGCCGAAATAATATTTTTACCCAAAATTTTATAAAATTCAATAAAGAGCAGAGATCAACCACCCACCGATTAACTGCTTAACTATAAGCAGTATAATGTNCGATCTTCGAGATCCGAATTTTGAAGTTTTGCCTTGGTGGCGCTAGATCGCCGAAATAATATTTTTACCCAAAATTTTATAAAATTCAATAAAAGTCCCAATAACATCAACCACCCACTTAACTTATAAACAGTATATATAATACAAGGCGTATTAATGCGATATTTTATTTCAAATACAGAAATTTACATAAATTTTTATATGTGGGCAAATTTTCAAATTGATGGGATTTTATGATGAATAAATCACGAGTTTTAAAGTGCAGTAGTTTTGTATTCTAATAAACTTATATCTCTTTATGCACACTTTTTTAATATCCGGCCCTACTACTTAAAACACATTAAGTTTGCTAATCAGGGCCGGGATATTACAAAAGTGTGATAAAGGACAAATTAGATGAAACAAGGATGATTTCAGGTGGCTCGTACGACATTACTTTTCCATTTAGTAATCTGGGTGGATTTCAAGTAGAGGAACAATAAAATTTGACATATTCTGATTCAGAACAGCTAAATATCTTGAACAGTCTAAAATCAGGTTGGACTTTGTTCTCCTTAGCACTTCTTATGATTGGTTCACCTCCATCAGTATCTAAAGTCTCAAGATCTACTCCACATTCTCCAGCGATAATCGAATAATTTTCAAAAACTGCCGATAATTTTTCGAATAACACGCCGAGGTCAAAAGCGTGGGACTTTTTTAGGGATGGAACTGAAGCATAATTCGAAAATGATTCACCAACTACTACAAAAATCGTTTCAAAATCATACCTCAAATTTGATAATTTAAGCCAAAAAATAAAATGCCTCATTAAAAGGGGGGACAAATATGTTTCAGTTCTTGATAGAAGCCAGAATTATTTTTCTTCTAGTAAATTCTAGAAAATCGGTTTTAATTGTGAAACGGAAGTGAAAATCTCGAAAAAAAAATTCAGATTAAAATTTGTCCGATCAAATTGATCCTTGTCGAATCTGAATAAATGTTGAAGCTTTAACTCACTGAGGTGTAGGCTTTTACGAGCAAATACCACTAGTTTTTTGAAGGTCCTTTTCTGATTGCTCGAGCAGTCAGTGAGAATTATTTTTAAACTTCTGGGTCAAAATCCTCAACGTTAACCCACCGAGGCATAGAAAAAAAAGTTCTCCCCGAGGCATAATCCCCTTTCAGAGGGCACAATTTGCACACTCACAGCACCAAAACGGTTCATCCGATTTATAAAATTCTATCTGAACTATAATTTGGGAACTTAATTTCAATAAATAATTTTCAATAAATTGAAAAAAATATTTTAACTTTCAAAATTTGAGTGAAAAAGTTGGTATTTAAACCACGTGATACTACGTCATGGTATGCTCCAGGAAATGTATGTTTCATCTCCATAACTGCGCAAGTGCTTTGTTGCTACTTGATACTTTTGTCTGATTGACTTTATATTTCGGAGAAATTTATGAAAAACTAGGTACAGTCCTAACCTTTGAAATGCGCCCCTTGAAATGCAGCTAATCCTAACCACCTACTTTTTTGGATTTTTTTTTGCATTTCAAGGGTTAGGCTGTAACCTTAAATTATGAAAATTTCATTTGGAAATTTAAGAAAATTATCGGGCAAACGTGTTAAAATCAAGATCGGCTTTTGAAAATAATTTTTCTTTTTTAAATTTTCAAGAAAAAAACTTATTTTGTAAATTCGTATTGTCATCCCTACCATCTGTGAAGATTTATAAACCAGGCCAATTGGCTGACTAAATTTTGTCGGTCGTCTCTGCGTGACCCATCTTTTGCAGGCTTTTAAAAATGACTGCGAATTGAGGAGTAGTGTCCAGCACATTTCAAACTTTTTCTTGACCTCTGATTGGGGCACATTTGGAGTTCGTTAAGTTCATTCGTTGAGATTTTATAATTTGAACATATGGATAACATGTTGGATTTTAACCAATCACACATCTGTGTCAGTCGTCAACATTTATTCCCCAGAAACAATTCTCATATCTTAATATTTTATATTGTTTATTTGATCAAATGAGGATATATCGAAAATGAGCCCGAGTTGCTAATAAGAATCTTTTTTTCTATATCGGAATTTTGTTGTACACCCATAAAATCGTCATAATTACCTTCTCGAAAACAGTTTAATTACACCTACACATTCAGCTGAGCGAAAAGAGTTTAATTTCTCTATCTCATAAACGAAAAAATTGTATGAAGCTCGGATATTATTTTCGATAAACGGTAGAGCCTATTTGAAATAAGAATTGCTCATTGTAGAGAATTTTTGCTCATTTTGAAAACCTATATTGTCTTCAGTAAGTCAGCTCTAAAGAAAATTGCAAGCTAAGTGTTTAATCTGCAAACAGGAGTTTAAGCTCCTCTCCTGGAACCTTTGCGATTTATAGTTCAACAACGGTAAACTACAATGACGGTCAAGTTGAAGTCAATTTAAAGTCATTGAATTTATTCAAATACCACCAAAGAATTCTCCAGGCTGACTATCTTATAACGTATTATGAATCACATGTGATTTTTTTACGCTAGGGTGCCATAGAGCAAAATTAAAAATAAATAAAACATCATATATCAATTACGGGGGCTCCTAGTCTTTTTTACTAGTTTTTAAGCCAATTTTTTTATTTAATTCGGCTTTTAAAACAACTTATCCGATAACATTCTAGATAGCTCAAACTGAGCACAATATATTGTGAAAAATAAAAAAAAAAAATTAGTTCATCGGATCAATTTATTTCATCTTTTTTCTGTATAAAGATCGTATTAATGCGATATTTTATTTCAAATACAGAAATTTACATAAATTTTTATATGTGGGCAAATTTCAAATTGATGGGATTTTATGATGAATAAATCCACGAGTTTTAAAGTGCAGTAGTTTTGTATTCTAATAAACTTATATCTCTTTATCACACTTTTTTTAATATCCAGGCCCTACTACTTGAAAACACATAACGTTTGCTAATCAGGGCCGGGATATTAACAAAAGTGTGATAAAGGACAAATTAGATGAAACAAGGATGATTCAGGTGGCTCGTACGACATTACTTTTCCATTTTAGTAATCTGGGTGGATTTTCAAGTAGAGGAACAATAAAATTTGACATATTCTGATTCAGAACAGCTAAATATCTTGAACAGTCTAAAATCAGTTGGACTTTGTTCTCCTTAGCACTTCTTATGATTGGTTCACCTCCATCAGTATCTAAAGTCTCAAGATCTACTCCACATTCTCCAGCGATAATCGAATAATTTTCAAAAACTGCCGATAATTTTTCGAATAACACGCCGAGGTCAAAAGCCGTGGGACTTTTTTAGGGATGGAAACTGAAGCATAATTCGAAAATGATTACACCAACTACTACAAAAATCGTTTCAAAATCATACTCAAAATTTGATAATTTAAGCCAAAAAATAAAATGCCTCATTAAAGGGGGGACATTGTCCCCGGGACAAATATGTTTCAGTTCCTTGATAGAAGCCAGAATTATTTTTTCTAAAATTCTAGAAAATCGGTTTTAATTGTGAAACGGAAGTGAAAATCTCGAAAAAAAAATTCAGATTAAAATTTGTCCGATCAAATTGATCCTTGTCGAATCTGAATAAATGTTGAAGCTTAACTCACTGAGGTGTAGGCTTTTACGAGCAAATACCACTAGTTTTTTGAAGGTCCTTTTCTGATTGCTCGAGCAGTCATGAGAATTATTTTTAAACTTCTGGGTCAAAATCCTCAACGTTAACCCACCGAGGCATAGAAAAAAAAGTTTCCCCGAGGCATAATCCCCTTTCAGGAGGGCACAATTTGCACACTCACAGCACCAAAACGGTTCATCCGATTTATAAAATTCTATCTGAACTATAATTTTGGGAACTTAATTTCAATAAATAATTTCAATAAATTGAAAAAAAATATTTTAACTTTCAAAATTTGAGTGAAAAAGTTGGTATTTAAACCACGTGATACTACGTCATGTATGCTCCAGGAAATGTATGTTTCATCTCCATAACTGCGCAAGTGCTTGTTCTACTTGATACTTTTGTCTGATTGACTTTATATTTCGGAGAAATTTATGAATAAACTAAGGTACAGTCCCTAACCCTTTGAAATGCGCCCCCTTGAAATGCACATAATCCCCTTTAACCACCTACTTTTTTTGGATTTTTTTTTGCATTTCAAGGGGTTAGGGACTGTAACCTTAAAATTATGAAAAATTTCATTTGGAAAATTTAAGAAAATTATCGGCAAACGTGTTAAAATCAAGATCGGCTTTTGAAAAATAATTTTTCTTTTTTAAATTTTTCAAGAAAAAAACTTCATTTTTGTAAATTTCGTATTGTCAATCCCTAGCCATCTTGTGGAGATTTATAAACCAGGCCAATTGGCTGACTAAATTTTTGTCGGTCGTCTCTGCGTGACCCATCTTTTGCAGCTTTTAAACATGACTCGGAATTGAGGAGTAGTGTCCAGCACATTTCAAACTTTTCTTGGACCTCTGATTGGGGCACATTTGGAGTTCGTAAATTCATTCGTTGAGATTTTATAATTTGAACATATGGATACATTTGATTTTTTAACCAATCAACATCTGTGTCAGTCGTCAACATTTTTCCCCCAGAAACAATTCTCATATCTTAATATTTATATTGTTTATTTGATCAAATGAGGATATATCGAAAATGATGCCCGAGTTCATAAAGAATCTTTTTTCTTATATCGTGAATTTGTTGTACACACCATAAAATGCGTCATAATTACCTTCTCGAAACAGTTTAATTACCACCTACACATTCAGCTGAGCGAAAAAGAGTTTAATTTCTCTATCTCGATAAACGAAAAAAATTGTATGAGCTCGGATATTATTTTCGATAAACCGTAGAGCCTATTTGAAATAACGAATTGGCTCATGTGTAGAGAATTTTTTGCTCATTTTGAAACCTATAATTGTCTTCAGTAAGTCAGCTCTAAAAGCAAAAATTGCAAGCTAAGTGTTTAATCTGCAAAAAGGAGTTTAAGCTTCTCTCCTGGAACCTTTGCGATTTATAGTTCAACAACCGGTAAACTAGAATGACCGGTCAACGTTGAAAGTCAATTTTAAAGTCATTGAATTCATTCAAAATACCACCAAAGAATTCTCCAGGCTGACTATCTTATAAACGTATTATGAATCACATGTGATTTTTTTACGNTTTTTAGAAATGCTAAATTAATCGTTGAAAATTTTTGGAATTATCTTTGTGTTTGTTGCGTACTTTAGAGAGCCAAAACTCAAAAAGTGAATAATACAGGAGCCCAGCCATAATTTTCAAAATATAATGATTTAAGTTTTTATATAAAAATTCTAATCGAGAGAAAAAGGTAGACAAGGGCGCGCATGCACCGCAGTCAAAAAATCGGTGCAATTTCCAGCGGCTTGTGATTGATTGAACACTTAATATCACAAACAGTCAAATGATATCAATACGGGCTCCCGGTCCTTTTATAGTGTCTTCAAGGGCCAATTTTTTTATTTAATTCGGCAACTCATTCCGGATTAACATTCTTAGAAGCTCAAACCCACAAACGCGTGAAAAATAAAATAAAAAAAAATTAGTTCATCGGATCAATTTATTTCATCTTTTTCTAGAACTTGAAATTGAAGTACTTTTCTAAAAAAATTGGTAACAATCGTCGAATTCGGACAATTTTTTGAATTAAATATTAACCACGATATTTGTGCTCTGTAGTATCTAAGAATTTCAATCGGATGAATCGTTAGCAAAAGCTGAATTAAATAAATAAAATTTTGGGCTTTAAAATCTAGTAAAAAAAGCCGGAGCCCCGTAATCGAAAGTAACCACGACAAAAAATAATTCGGCCGTCAAAACCTGAATATATACACAGTATACTTCAAAAATATATCTGTTTAGTTATTAAAATTCACACGCTTAGTGATTCCCTTTACGAAACCGTAATTCTCCAATTTTTAATTCAAATTTTTTTTCTCAATGTGGCTAAAAAATCAAACCAGAAAAATTGGGTCACAGAAGTTAACACTCATCTCTTTTCTGCTTTTATAACTCTTCTTTCGGTTTGGAAATAACAGAAAGACTGTAATTACAGTATCAGACCACGTGCGCTATGGCGAGTGGTGCGGTATCATTCAAAGTTTGAATTCACAACTCTTATCGATTTGGAGACTGAGCCATACGAAAAACCTTTAAAACTTTAAAATCTGTAATCTTATTGCGACTGAAAAACACGAGCTTTGAACGCAGCATTAAATTCATTGCTGCATAATGGCATATTTTAGCAGCTTTTTGCCACAAATTTGCAAACCCGTAGAGGAGGAACAAAATCATTAAAACACCTTGTAACATCACCTCATGCAAAAACAGCGGGAGGAAGTGGTGTGAAGACTGCATTTTGTAAAATTGCAAAACTCAAATCTTTGTCAATAAAGTTTTACATATCGAAATAAAAAAAAGTTTACTCCATGCGCACTTAATAGGCTCCCCATCAAAGGCGCAAAAATTCTAAATAAGGCGTTTTTTTAAGAAAATTTAGTCATGTCCATATCGTTACTTTTGATAAAACTCAGTTAATTTAATTTTTTGGCCAGCTTGTGATCAAGTGTTCTCTTGATCAAGGTAACGAAACCTGATATTTTGACAGCAGAGACCTCCACGCACCGTCGACCACGATCTAGCTTGGTTTGACCCAAGCTTAATTCAAGCCCTAACATTTTTTCGGCAAGCCAGCAAGACAAATGAGGTCGTGATTTTTACCCGAAATTGGTTCTGAATCCAATTTTATTTAGACATTGAGCGAAAAGCACGCTCGTGGTCTAAATTGGATCTGAATGAGAATATGGAAATAGTAAAATTTGCTCAATTAATTTGATTACAATTGACGGGATTAATGCAAAAACCCGACTGGGCAGTGTTCTCTAACTGAACATAACTGTAAGGGGGATAGACCTGAGTCTTGTAGGCAAAAAAAGTCCTCAATCCTAGACCTAGACAAGACGGAAATATCAACCCTAGTTGTTTACTAAAATATCCTATGTAATTATGAAAGTGCTTAGACATTAGTAAAAGTCGCGCGTGGATTACACTGGGCTGCATTTATTTTAATTTGTACAATAAATTCAATTCGTGAAATAAAAGTAAATATTTTATAGGTTGTGAGAAGTGTATATGGTTTATATGAGATTAGTTTTATGCTTCCTTTTTGCATAAGGAGATGATTTGATTGTGATTGATACTGATATAAGGAATAACTTGCAATATATAACCTGATTTTTGAAAGGTAGAAAAAAATTGTCTACAGCCTGAGTTTTTTTTAATTGTCACTTTTTTTTCGTCCGGTAGGTAGACAGCATTTTGCGGACGAAAAAAAAAAGTGCACAAAACGCTTGCTAAAAACTGTCTAATCTCACATTTGTATTTAGTCCTGTTCCCGAAATAATTTTTCGGAAGTGAAACAGTAGGCGAATAATCTTAATAAATCAACTCCCGTAAACTGGGACCCAAACATTGAAAAAAATTCAATTATTTTTTGGAATCGAATAGAAATTTCTGAATTTTAGGCGTCGTCAAATTGAACCCAAACGTATCCAGTAAGGAGTACCCCACCGGGTTTTATTTCGGCTTCATCATGGTAGAAGCTAATTATCGCATCTCATTTTTGTATGCGGTTTCAATCCTAAAAATTGCTGAAATTGGCAGGTATGATAAAATCGACGGACCTTATATTTTCGGCTCTCAGACTGAATGATAATTTTTATGTCATTTCTCAATTTTGTTATCAATCCATTCAAAAAAATAAAAAATAAAACGAATGTTAAAAAAAATTTTCCTATACTGCTAAATGCAACGTCATCAGCTCTATTCGACCAGGAATTACCGTGTTTTTATAAGAAAATGACACCGATACAGACGATTTCACTGTGTAAATTAACTGGCTGTTTCATTTAAAAATATGAATTTGTTGAATAACTATTAAAAAAAAAAATTATAATTTTCAAGAAAATATTTTATCATGTATTTTTCAGAGCAAAAAAACGAGGCGCATAAAAAAGATAGCCAAAATACTGAGCCGCATTAAAAAATCACGGAGCCGCAATTTTAGAAGGCTTTTGTCCGCGAAAAAATTTGCTTACTGTGCTCCAAGAAATTGAACTAGCGCTCAGGACCAAAACAGCCATGTTGGGACTTACAATGATTGTAGGCCTAAAAAGGAAAAATAAAAACTATCCTGAGCGCATAAACTTTTTTTTGAACAACAAAAGGTAGCTACAAAATCCAGAGAAAAATAAACACGCAATGAGAATTGACAGATAAAATCAAAAGTGACTTTGAGTCTGTAAAAATACCAGGTACGATCATACAAAAAACTCACAGAAAAATTCAGTTAAGATATCTCCCTGGTCTTAGGAAACATGAAACTCAAGAAACTTGTATTCAGCCCAGAACAAACGGTGGAAAAATCACTTAAATGGCGTGAGGTTACTCCCTTAAGGGGGCGGCGGCTCGTAATGTTTTTGAGCCCTTAAGAAAACACACAAATATCGGTAGACAAAAGTTGACCCAGAGGAATCTCATGGGCTAATATTTATTTTCAAAACAATCTAGAACAAAATCTAGAATTAATTCAAAATTCAAATTCAAAATTCCTTCTCATCACATTTAGTGCTCATTTTATCCGCTACTTTGTGTTAAATTGTTTAGGACGCTTTCGTATGTTGGGTCTAAAAGAAGATAGAATTTTTTTAAAAACTTGTTTGAAGTATTCTAGGAATAGTTACTCACACCTGGTGGTTTGTGATTGTAACCAATAGTAGACGTTTCAAGATATGGAACGTTAGGCGAAGGGCTGACCTATAAACAATATCCTCAAGATTTTTCACAACTGCCCTAGAACTTATTTATTGAGGCGGGATTGAAAGGTTACCGATTACGACCGCCCACCACCTTAATTTTGGAAATCAGAATAGTCAGAAAAAATTCAAAAAATTTCGATTTTTTTTGTTCTTATTTTGTCGGGTTTTTTGTGCTTTTCAAAAACTAATAAAAGCATTGATTTTGGTGCATGTTTTATGACATTCAAAACTGCAGAAATGTGGGCGCACCGGGATTACCCATAAGCCGATTAACGGAGATTGAAGAAAAACGGGTTTCTGATTGGCCCTCAAATTATTTTTCTGAAATTGTCACTTTTTTTTTCGTCGACGAAAAAAAAAGTGACAAAAAGTCACGTGACCACAAATTAGTCATCTGTATGCCCAAATCAGCAGTAATTCAATTCTTCCTGTCTACCCACCGGCAGCGAAAAAAAAAGTGACAATTAAAAAAAACTCAGGGCTGTATTTCCACAATCGATAGACAATTTGTACTTTTAGTTTTTATTTTGAACTGGGACCGGTGTCCATCACATATAATTGATATAATTTATGCTAATAAAAAGAAAAAAATTTATAGTTTTTTGTCATCCTCCTTAGACTTGTGTTACTTTTATTCTTTGGCATTTTCTTTGTCTCTAACATATTGGTGATCTTGCCAATGTATGGGTTGATCTAAACGAAGTCTCTGTTCCCCTTTCCGGTCTTTGAGTTCGCGCGGTATGTAGTCAAACTCTATGACTTCTTGTTTTCTTATTACGTTTAATTAGACAATCCGCAGCATTTTTATAAATACAAATCATTATTCAGGAAGGGTGATGTCATTGTTGTTATGAACATCAGTTATTTTTATATTAATAGCAATGTGGTTATTGTTTTTATTTTTAGAGATTGGTATGTTGAGTTTTTCTAGTTCTTGATCAGTAACTCATCATTATTCTCTGTCTTGTTGCATTTATTGTGATATGCCATTGCAATTATGAGAATTTTCCTTATTGCAAGTATGTTGCTATCTTCTTTTCTACATAAAGGCATTTTTTCAGCATCCGTAATCTGGAGAGATTTTAATTTACTTCAGATCGCATTATTTTGTATTTCTTGGATTCATGTTGATTTGATTTGCAACATCACTTGCTTTCCACACACAAATGATTTGTTGCAAGTCACTGCGTTTTTTATGAAGCTTACGCGCTGTTCCTGTCTGCTGATTCAGCAAATAGCTTTGTTTGATGGATAAAAAACAGGTCTCTTTGTGCTTATCAGTTCACCCAGCTGTGGTTGATGTCCCCGCTCCTCCACCAGTATTTGTTCTCTAGCTGAACATAACTGGTGGGGGAATTAGACCTTGGGTCTTGTAAGCAAAAGTTCCTAATATCTAGACCTTAAGTTCATATGCGACGGAAAATATTAACCCTTCAGTGTACTAAAATATCCGATGTAATTATGAAGTGCTTAGACATAGTGAAAAGTTCCGCGTCGTGTATTTTACCACTGGGCTGCATTATTAATTGTACAATAAATTCAAGATTAAAAAGTAAATATTATTTTTTCTTCATAGTTTTTTAAAATCTCAAATTAATTCTTTTGTTTTCTTTTTTTCTGGCCAGATCGATCTGCTCATTCTTTTTCTTTATTTTGGCTCGCTTCGCATCTTCGGTCCGGGTTGCCCAAGTCCTTGTGGTTGCCAATCTTTTTGCGTCAGTTGCGCGAGCAGCAGTTGGCTGGATCGTTCTGGAAATCAGCTGTGGCTTGGCGAGGACGGTCGCCAGAGGACCATTAGCAACCCTAGGAAGGATCGGCTTAGGGGACTAAGAAAGACCAGCAATCCTATTTCAGTGGCCCCACTCAGGATTAAGCCTCCAATCAGCGTTTTGTTTTTCAGTTTGATGGTTTGTCTCATTTATATTGTTGACATGACGGATGCACTTTTCACCATTTTTTGTATCATTTGATCATTTGGTTAACCCCTGTGAGCACTAGAAAAAAAAGTTCCCGCCAACGCCACCAGAGCCCTACATCGTATATAGGCTTACATGTATATATAGGATTTTTTCCAATGTTGATTACAGAAAGCTTCAAGGTTGTTGGAGTTTTAATTTTTTTTCATAGGAAGTTGACAAGGTTATATTTTTGCATTTGAACATTTTAAATTCCAAAATTTTGATTTTTAGTTCTAGAACAATTTAATGACAGAGCAGGTTATAGACATTATCGCGTGATTACAAGCTCACAGTGGTGTTACAAATTATTTTGCTTTCGAATCGATGCCACAAGCGATCTTGCCTACGGTCATCGTTTGGTCCGATTGATCTATACAGCAGGGGTCGCGCGTAGGTAAAGTTTTGTCGCTCCAAAACCTTCACTTATTAGCCAGATTTCACCTTACATCCGCCGGACGGCTTGGGAAGATACGCTGATTGGGTCAATAAAACCAAGATCTAGAATTTTTATAATTGTTCAGTTAAAAGGGTAGTCAGAGGAGAATAAGCATGATGTTTTTGCTCCATTTTAATCACAATGCAAAAGTTGACCTTTTGAAAACCTCAGAAACTACTTCGGATTATTGACTCACGGCAGTAATTTGAATTTTAGCTTCTAGAATGCATTTATTTGATTTTATTCGGCCAAATATATTAATAAAAATTTCTATTTAAAATGAATTCTAAGAAGAAAAAAAATTACCACTCAAAAAAACTATCGCTTATAGAGAAATTAAAAATGCTAGAATACGCCAGAAAAATTCCAAAGCTACTGGGCCGTTATTTTTTAAATTATTTTATTGAAGAAAACTGAGCGAAGATCACAGAGCTTACACAGACTCGATCTTAAGAAAATCATAAAAAACGAAAAAAATATAATAGCATCTAAGGAAGTAATAGCGCCGAAAACTAATTTAAATTAGGCTATTATGGAGCAGATTTTTTCAAGAAGATTATATTAAAAATTTCGCGCGTCTTACCGTATTTGAGGACTTACTTAGAAAAAAAACAGAAACTCAAGTTCGTACAGAAATTGAAATCCAATTTATGAAAGATTTGGAAAAATAATTGGATGATTTATATATATAGAGCAAGCATGGATTTACTCATGAAGTGTCCCAGATTGTAATTCAGAGTAAAAACAATGAAAAATACCTAACATCTTCCGTTATTCAAGGATTGAAACTTTCAAAACATTGGTTTTTGGGGTTGATTATATATCGACCAGACTGGAAATTAAATTGTGTCATGATACACACATACAAAGAAATGGTGTAGATGTTGGTTGTCATGCACTTATAATCGCAGAGAAATATTCCAGAGATGTACGATTCAACTATCTTATTTTATGATAATCTGATAACAAGTGCAGATTTTTGAAAACAATCAACTGTACTAGATTAATTGAATAAAACAGGCCAATTAATTGAATAGTTTTTTTCATTATGAAAATTCTCAAAATGCCTATATTTTGCTTTTCGAAAACGCCTATTTTTTTGCCTAGGAAGTTTTGAAAATAAAACCCTATCTTTTGCTTTCACCTATCCGCCGGACCGTCAGGAAGAAAAGTTTTTATTTTCAATGCGTGGGCGATTGCGAGGCTTCGTGGTTTTGCGTGGGTTTCACCCTATCCGCCGGGACCCTGCTGTATATGATCAATCAAAAGTTATTTTTAAATAGGTCTAAAATTTTGAAAAAATAGATTTTTAATAAAAAGTTATTTTTCCCTATAAAAGCAGATAATTGCACGTTCTAGATAATTGCACTTCTGCAGATTATTTGCTAGTCGATATACTAATCAAGTAACTCTGTGGACAATTTTTAATTGCTAAAATTAATTTTTTAAATACTTAAAACTTTAAAAAATTTTCGTGAAATACTTAAATTGAAAAATTTTGAAATTTCCACTTTTGACAAAAATATCTGTTCCTGTATACCAATTAATTTTTGTTTTAAGTGTCAAAGCATGCACGAAACATTTCCTAAAACTGGCTACTTTTAAATTTTTGATTGACTTAATAGCGTCGCATTTGTTTTTTTTAAAGTGAAAGATTAAAAAAAATCAACTTCCCCGTAATATTTGAACAAAATTTGCAAAAAAAAATGAACTATTTTTTTGAAATGCCGCAAAATTTTTTAGAATGTATTTAAACAGAACAATTCTACAATGTTTTTTGCCGTTTTTGATGATTTTAAGTATGCTTGAGCCTATGGCTCTGTGCTCATACGGGTTAAAAAAGGCACGCAGCGATATTATCGATCTTCGAGATCCGAATTTTTGAAAGTTTTTCTGCTTTGGTGCCGCTAGATCGCCGAAATAATATTTTACCCAAAATTTTATTAAAATTCAATAAAAGTCCCAATAACATCAACCACCCACTTAACTTATAAACAGTTATATATAACAAGGCGTATTAATGCGATATTTTATTTCAAATACAGAAATTTACATAAATTTTTATATGTGGGCAAATTTTCAAATTGATGGGATTTATGATGAATAAATCACGAGTTTTAAAGTGCAGTAGTTTTGTATTCTAATAAACTTATATCTCTTTATCACACTTTTGTAATATCCAGGCCCTACTACTTAAAAACACATAACGTTTGCTATCAGGGCCGGGATATTACAAAAGTGTGATAAAGGACAAATTAGATGAAACAAGGATGATTCAGGTGGCTCGTACGACATTACTTTTCCATTTTAGTAATCTGGGTGGATTTTCAAGTAGAGGAACAATAAAATTTGACTATTCTGATTCAGAACAGCTAAATATCTTGAACAGTCTAAAATCAGTTGGACTTTGTTCTCCTTAGCACTTCTTATGATTGGTTCACCTCCATCAGTATCTAAAGTCTCAAGATCTACTCCACATTCTCCAGCGATAATCGAATAATTTTCAAAACTGCCGATAATTTTTCGAATAACACGCCGAGGTCAAAAGCGTGGGACTTTTTAGGGATGGACTGAACATAATTCGAAAATGATTACACCAACTACTACAAACATCGTTTTCAAAATCATACTCAAAATTTGATAATTTAAGCCAAAAAAATAAATGCCTCATTATAAGGGGGGACAATATGTTTCAGTTTCTTGATAGAGCCAGAATTATTTTTCTAAAATTCTAGAAAATCGTTTTAATTTTGAAACGGAAGTGAAAATCTCGAAAAAAAAATTCAGATAAAATTTGTCCGATCAAAATTGATCCCTTGTCGAAAATCTGAATTAAATGTTGAAGCTTAACTCACTGAGGTGTAGGCTTTTACGAGCAAATACCACTATTTGTTTGAAGGTCCTTTCTGATTGTCTGAGATATTATTTTTAAACTTCTGGGTCAAAATCCTCAACTAGTAACCCCACCGAGGCATAAGAAAAAAAGTTCCCCGAGGCATAATCCCCTTTCAGAGGGCACAATTTGCACACTCACAGCACCAAAACGTTCATCCGATTTATAAAATTCTAATCTGAACTATAATTTGGGAACTTAATTTCAATAAATTAATTTTCAATAAATTGAAAAAAAGTATTTTAACTTTCAAAATTTGAGTGAAAAAGTTGGTATTTAAACCACGTGATACTTACGTCATGTATGCTCCAGGAAATGTATGTTTCATCTCCATAACTGCGCAGTGCTTTGTTCTACTTGATACTTTTGTCTGATTGACTTTATATTTCGGAGAAATTTATTGAAATAACAGGCCTAACACGCTTAACACATTTTAGTTTTTTTGTGAATAGATGTAACCAATTATGAAAATGTTCATTTGAAAATTTAGAAAATTTCGGCAAACGACTGTTAAAATCAAGATCGGCTTTTGAAAATAATTTTCTTTTTTAATTTTCAAGAAAAAAACTTTATTTTGTAAATTCGTATTGTCAATCCCTAGCCATCTGTGAGTATTTATTAAACCAGGCCAATTGGCTGACTAAATTTTTGTCGGTCGTCTCTGCGTGACCCATCTTTTGCAGCTTTTAAAATGACTCAGAATTGAGGAGTAGTGTCCAGCACATTTCAAACTTTTTCTTGGACCTCTGATTGGGGCACATTTGAGTTCGTAAGTTCATTCGTTGAGATTTTATAATTTGAACATATGGATACATTTGATTTTTAACCAATCACACATCTGTGTCAGTCGTCAACATTTTTCCCCAGAAACAATTCTCATATCTTAATATTTATTATTATTTATTTGATCAAATGAGGATATATCGGAAATGATGCCCGAGTTCTTATAAAGAATCTTTTTTCTTATATTCGGAATTTGTGTACACCCCATAAAATCGTCATATATTACCTTCTTCGAAAACAGTTTAATTACCACCTACACATTCAGCTGAGCGAAAAGAGTTTAATTTCCCTATCTCATAAACGAAAAAAAATTGTATGAGCTCGGATATTATTTCGATAAACGTAGAGCCGATTTTGAAATAAGAATTGGCCTCATATGTAGAGAATTTTTTGCTCATTTTGAAAACCTATAATTGTCTTCAGTAAGTCAGCTCTAAAAAGACATAAATTGCAAGCTAAGTGTTTTAATCTGCAAACAGAGTTTAAGCTTCCTCTCCTGGAACCTTTGCGATTTATAGCTCAACAACCGGTAAACTAAATGACGGTCAACGTTGAAAGTCAATTTAAAGTCATTGAATTTATTCAAATACCACCAAAGAATTCTCCAGGCTGACTATCTATAACGTATTATGAATCACATGTGATTTTTTTACGCTAAGGGTGCCATAGAGCAAAATTAAAAAAATAAATCAACATCATATATATCAATTTACGGGGGCTCCTAGTTCTTTTTTACTAGTTTTTAAGCCAATTTTTTTATTTAATTCGGCTTTTAAAACAACTTATTCCGATAACATTCTTAGATAGCTCAAACTGAGCACAAATATCTTGTGAAAAATAAAATAAAAAAAATTAGTTCATCGGATCAATTTATTTCATCTTTTTCTCTAGATTACTAAAATGTGTTAAATTTACTAGTTTTCTTTAAAAAAATGGTGACAATTGTTCGGATTCGACCATTTTTTGTAAAATTCAATTATTTACACAGATATTTTGCTCTGTTTAAGCTATCTAGGTTTCAATCGGATGATTCGTTAGCAAAAGCTGAATTTAAATTTAAATGTTGGCTAAAACTCAGTAAAAAAAAGGACCAGGAGCCCGTAATGATATCGGCTGAAATGTTTAAAGAGTGCGTTTTTGTATTACTGACTAGGACGAGTCATTCTATTTTAATAACTTATTTTTTCGTAAACCATGCTATTAAAATTTTTAATTAAAACTTTGGTTCATGTATTAATCCCAAAAAATGCTAAAAAAATAGAAAATTTTCAGAAAATTCTTGAATTTTTTATTATGATATGACTGGAAATGCATTTATCATGTCCCTAATCTCAAATTAATTTAAGTAAATAAAATTAAAAAAATAGTTTTTTAATTGTATTTAACAGCTGATTGTAATTTTTTTTATTTATAAAAATTCGAATTTGAACACATATTTTAGAATATTCGCGCATAATTATTTTATCAAAACTTCTTCGATCAAAGAATGCGTGGTGATGCGCCCCATTGGCCCGCCTCCCCTTCAATAACACAACAGCATGAGTCAGCAATTCTGATACTCCATTTCACAACCTACTCTTCAAAAAACATTAAGTCCTAACTTAGCTGTAAAAATATCAGCTAGATAAGCCAATAAAATGGATACGCATTTTTTACTTTTGAAATCTTTAATTCAAATCGTCCGATTTTTTCACAAAAATTGGCGTTTATTTTGTACCTGTTGGCTGAATCATTGTTAATTCTCCAAGTTTAATTTTGAGTTGTTCTATTGTAAGAATTCCATCTGCCTGCAAAACGTAAGACTTATCATTTATAGTTTGCACTTTTATTTCAACCATTCTCTCTATAAAAATATTTATCTCAAACTTAAATTTATCAAACTGATCTGATTTCCACGTTATAAAGGAAAATCGGATGTCTGTTTTTTCTTCACCAATGTTTTTCACTTAGGTCGCATAATGACTCGCATGAGTTATAAAAAGAGGATAGGATGAAAAGGGAAAAATTTCGAATTTCGAGTAAATATTTGTAGTATTTGATGACTGCGTCATTGTGACATGAAATGAAAATAA
Organism: Oikopleura vanhoeffeni; assembly: GCA_004367855.1. NCBI lineage: Eukaryota > Metazoa > Chordata > Appendicularia > Copelata > Oikopleuridae > Oikopleura > Oikopleura vanhoeffeni. The sequence goes on along the minus strand of SCLH01001140.1, from coordinate 172,057 downwards.
GCGGCTCGCTTATAGAAAACACTTCATTTTACCATGAATCCATAAAAAAAGGTTACAATTATTAAATGACATAAGAAAAAAATATTTGCTGACCTGAATGACGTCAACGCCCTCTAGAAAATCGAAAAAATGAAATTTTAAAAAGTTTTCACAGCCTTCGTCTATGAATCAATATGTATGATTTTTTCTCAAATGATCATATTTTTTAAATATAAATCGATCTTCGGGATCCGAATTTTGGATTTTTACCTAGGTGGCGCTAAATCGCAAAAAAAACGTACTTTGTCAAAGTGATATTTTCATGATTTAGTACAGCAAAAAGATGCGCATTAATCGTTTTTCTGGAAACGGTATTATAAACGATGGTTCAATTTTGAGGACTATTTTCTACTAAATGGTAATTAATACGCAAATTTCGATAGAAACGAAAATTCGAAACAGAAATAAAATTTTAAGAAAATAAGTTAAAATATATAACAGTGGGTGACAACTATTTTACGGACTATTTCATGAATCATGGTCCATAAAAGTTGATGTATTCATTACAAGTCCCAATGACTCATTTATTAAATAACACAAATATTAACTTGAAATTTAAGATTTTCCCTTTTCATACTTCAACCAAGATAATGATTTTGGGTTACCATGAAGTCTCAAAATGGTGTTTTTAATAAATAATTTTTGAATTGTTCATAAAATACGTACAGTATTTTAATATATAAAATTAATTCAAAAACCAAAATATAGAAAATTGTGAAAAACGTAAGCAATTCAAATTTGAATGAGTTCGGGTGTATTTAAGTATATAAAACAGCGCGCTTAAAAATAATGTGCAAATTGGCACAGTTTGGGTCCATGGGTTAAGGACTGAATCATTAAGACACAGAAAAAGTCGCTTTCTTTGCAAAACATCAGCCACTGTCTTTGAAAAAAATAAACAATTATTTCGACTAATAAAAAGGTGGCTAAACAATAAAAAAGTTCAGTGACTTCAAAAAAATAAACAATTTTCGACTAATAAAAAGGTCGCTGAACAATTACAGAGACATAATTGATGATATGTCGTAAAAAAGCGACACGGACAAATAATCGGATTTATACGCTGGTTGATCTATTTCTATGCTCTTGGCTCATGATTTTTGCATCGAACCATTGTTTGCGATACCTGCTGAGAATTGCTGTTAAAATGTAGGAAATAAAATTTTCAATTTTTTTTAGAAATGCTGCATTTCAAATGCAAAACAGATGAAAAGATTAAGGAAATGTTGCTCTACCAAGTTGTAGGATTATTTTTCAAAATACTGCTATTATAGGGTTGGAAATGCGAATTTTTCAAAGGGGGTAACTATCGGCCAAATTAAACTTGGAAAATCGTAAGTTACACTCAAAGAAAGCTGTTAAAATTGAGTTTGAAAGTCAAAACAAAAAAAATTACAAGATCGATTTGGACAACTGTCCCAACCTTTTATTTCATTTTTTTCTTGCACATCTTGAAACAACCATTTGAAACAAAGCAAAATCCGAATTCGCTTTTCCTACCCCATGCATATCAGCACAGAAATATTGTCGAGAAAAAATTGAAGGAGTATGAATTTTTAGTCAACTTTTTTTTAAATGTTTTATATAATGAAAATGTACTATTTTTATCAAATTTAATTCTTTTTAAACCGTAATCAGAATGGTCAGGCATACCAAAAATGCTTGATCAAATACTTTTCGTACAGTATAATAAACATCGGCCTAAAATAAAATAAAATTATGGATAAATAAAAAAATTATATTTCACTTGTAAGAACAAGCAGTGCTGATTTACGGATATGCACTTTTTCATAGCAAAGGAAAGGCAATTTACAAAAGGTCGACTGAGAATGCTGTTGATTAAAAATTTATACTCCTGCAAAACTGTTATTATTGGGATACGTGTTTTATTAATAAAATATAGTATTAGTTATATAAAAATAGAAGTTTGAAAAAGAATTCTCATCATTTTTGATTATCCTCTTCAAATCGCTTTTCCAGACTTTCTAGAGCGAGATCATTTAGTGCAAGTCCAAGTTTAATTTTTTGCCCATTTTTGTGAATCATGTGCAATTCGTGCATTTTGGATCGCAAAGCAGTATTTGCCATTGTGAGAGCTTGTTGCATAATGATGCAGTTCATGCACAATGCAACGCGCACATTATGGCCGTCAGGAGAGTTGGTTAAATCGCCGGAATTTTTTCGCATTTTCAAAATTTCGTTCCTGAAAAAAAAATTAAAAGTGGCGCTTTCTCAAGTTTCGAATGATATTTTGAGGCATTTTTTAATTACCAAAAATGATCTTGAATGAGGTGATTATTTAATAGGTCTTAGGAATGTAATATACATTTTATGACAAAACCATGATAAAATCACACATTTTTTATTGATGCATTTGGATTTTAAAGTCTTTTTAATGGTGGAATCTAATTTTTTCAGTTTCAAATTATTTTGCAAATTGTCGAAAAATGTCTTAAATTTAGGTTCGACTCCCCATTTAAAATCCCTCTTAGATCCAAATGCACGATAAAAAATTGAATTTTGTTTTGCAAATGACAGCAACAAAAAATGTTTATAATATTTTTTGTTTTTTGCAATCACAGCGTGATATCACGTCAATTATAATCATTTTAGCACTATACTTATCGATGTCTAGTAGGCTTTGTTATCAGCCGTGTTCGACAGTTTATTGTGCAACGAAATAATATTTTATGAAAATATGCTTTCAAGCATTTTCCCTTGATCTCCGATAATTTTTTTTTTGCGAAAATAAATTTTTTCTCGGAAATTGAAATGATTTTATTGTCCAAAATTTTTGATAAAACTCATCAAAAAGATTTCTTTTTGACAACAAAATGAAGATGGAACGCACGACTTTAAAATAAATTTACCGATATCTTATTGTAGTATCTAGACGCTCGCTAACAAAAAAAGTTACTATGAGAAATTTTGGGGCGCATCACAGTACAAAATGACGGCGATTCAAAATATAACAATCGTTATAAATGATGAAATATGACTCCATAATCATGTGTCATTAACCTATAAAATCGTTATGTCCGAATCGGGAGATGAGATGAAGCTCATTTCTACCTCATTTTCATTCACAATTTCTGAAACATCTTCATGGGGTCAAGTTTTGTAATATGAAGCTATCGGCTCAAATAACAAAATGCCGATAAAAGTCAATAATTCACTGATAGACTATTAAAGTTTGAAGGAACCCAAGATATTTAAATTAACGAACAATTCGGAGCGTCGAGTTTATTTTTTTAGGACCTAGGTAGACGATATTCGAATCGTTATTTAATACGACACCATTTACTTTTCGGCAATAATATTAACAAAACGTCCTGAAAAATTTGACAAAATTAAAAAAATATTTTCGTCATCACTATCACTTGTCAAATTTTTCAGGACGTTTTGTTAATTTTATTGCCGAAAAGTGAATGGTGTCGTATTAAATAACGATTATATTCGAATATCGTCTACCTAGGTCCTAAAAAAATTGAACTCGACGCTCCGAATTGTTCGTTAATTTAAATCTCTGGGTTCCTTCAAACTTTAATATCTTACCTTAGGTCACTGGCTTCTTTTGCGGCACTAATTAATTTTTTTCGTAATTCAGCAATTTTAGCTTGCCTTTCTGTCGACTGTCCCTGCATTAAATGCGCAATTTGTGCTTTAAGATTCTCGATGACTAAAATCAAACACATTATTACAAATTTTCAGCTAATAAAAAAGTCTGTCGAAATTTAGCCAAAAATAAATTTTCTCCGTAAGAAGATTTTGGCCATCTAGGCAAATTTCAAAAATTTACTGTGGTCAGCTGAAATTTGTCGATATTATCCTTAGGTTTAAGTGTCATATAATTGCCCATAATTTTCGAAAATGATTCAAAATTCAAAAAAAAAATTCTGACCGAAAAATAATGAAGACTTTTTATAGAATTTTTCTTAAAAAACAGGTGTTTATAGACTGAAAAAATATGAAAACTTTTTTTGTTATTCACTTTAAAATTTTCAAAAAAAATAACGCATTTTTTACCAATCCAATCCATTTTTATAATGTCATGTCTATAAATGACACTAAATTGGAGGAAATATAGTCAAAAAATAATTTTAAGAGTTTAATCCAGAAAAAAAATTTCGTCTTAACTTCTTTCAAATGAAGTATTGTTGTACCCTGCAGTTGAGGAACATTGATGGTATTATTTTTTCATTATGTTTTACCTTACAAATGCTGATCATCTTTTTTTAAATGTCAATTTACATCAAATTCTAGAATTTATGGGGGTAGCTTACAACGGCCGATTCCGGACAACGGCCCCCAGTCGGACAACGGCCTTGAGGGACAACGGCCCAGTAAAACAACGGTAAGCTACCCCCGAATTTATTTACTATCAAATTAAAAAAAAATTCTTCGAAATTTTTAGCTGATTCTCTTTATGGCCTCAAAATATCAGGACCATCAGAGTACTTCAGTAGTATTTCGATACATTTTCTTACAAAATTTCTTGCGGAATTGTTCCTCCTAATACTGCGTCCTACGGATTCCTACCTTGATTTCTTTCCTTTAATAAGATTTCACTTTTTTGATAAATTTCTTTAATGTCGTGTTGATGATTTAATTCAGTCTGTGATAAAAGTTTTCTGTGCTTATCAGCCATTAAGTGAAGCTCGGTTTCGTGACGTTCTGCTGATTTTACTTTTTCATTTGCGAGTCTTTCGATTTCGGATTTTAATTTTGAATTTTCAAGAATTATATTTGACTCTCTTTCTTCGTATTCGAGGCGGATCTTTTTTGTTTCTTCCTTTTCGTTTTTTAATGCCTCCTGAAAAATCATTTTTAAAATTTTTACAAAACATTTCAAGTGAATTACATTTGTAATTTGACACCATACGGGTCATTATCGTTAATTGATCTTTTGATGTCATATTTAAAAACTTGAACCCAAAAAATATTTCCCAAAAATTTTGTAGGCGAATGGGGAAGAAATTATACTCATATCCAGTGACCAAGAAACAGACAATTTAGACCCCATATCCGACGGGCCACAAAAAATCTCTGAGAAAAAAATCCTACAACTAAATCATGTCTGCTATTGATCTAAAAAAAATCCTTTGTCACTGGATGTGATATGAGTATGATTTCTTCCCCATTCCCCTACAAAATTTTTAGGCATTATTTTTTGAGTTCAAGTTTTTAAAAGAAACAGCTTCTCGAAAATAAAAAATTGTCCTCAAATTTTACCTTGCATTTCTCAAGTCTTTTTTGCAAGTCATCATGCGCGGGAATAGAACAAGCGGCCCTTCCGGAATGTAGTGCAGTGCTTGAGCTCCTGGTGACGTTCGCCAATTTTTGGGGTCTTGGTCGTTGCCGCGCTATTGTAGCAGGCAGTGTTCGACCAGAATCCAATTTTCGAACTTGAAGCGGATTTACGTCGTACGATCTCTGCTTACGTCGCGCCAGTGAAGGCTGCGATTGGCTCATTTCTAAAGTTTTTCGTCGGTAAGAGGATGATAATCCACGACAGTAATTAAGACTTTAAACAGACAGTTTTGACAAAAACTTTAAACGGACAGGGCACGGTGCAAAAAAATAGTTTTAATGGTTTTTACCTGTCCGTTCAAAGTCTTATTGCTGTTGCAACAGTCGTAACATGTTAAATGTTTCTATAAGGACAAAGTCACCTGCAAATGGTCGGAAAGAGCGATACATATGATCTTTTGAGCCAAAATTCAATTTTTCAAGCTGCGTGGCACTGCCGAGCCTTTTTTCGTTTACAGTTTTTTCATTGGTTTTTAAAAAAAGCGGAAAATGTATAGCTTGAAAAGTAATATTAATGCCCAAAATTTCAAAATATCGTAAGTACCAGTTCCGAATCGGAACTTCCGATCTGACCAACTATTTGTTGATTCACAAAAACGACTCGATAAAAATCGAAAATAAAGCGCTAGAGACAAAATGCAAGCTAATTTTCGGATACTTTAGTACACCGGATAATCCATAAATTAAAATATTCAATTAATTTTTATGGTGTTCGAAAAAAAATGGTTTATGCTACAGTAAAGTGTCTTTAGTAGGACTCGTCCTAAGAATTTCAAAAGTACGGTCCTGCGAAAAGTACTTTACTGTTTCCTAAAAATACGCCATTGTACGATACGTATGTAACATAAGTATCGTACTAAGGCATTTTTTTGAAGTACAGTAAAGTACTTTTCGTAGGACAGTACTTCTAAAACCCTAAGAACGCGTCTTACTAAAGACACTTTACTGTACTAGGGCCTCCTCCAGATTGCGTACATTCTGGGCGAATTTTGTCCTTATGGAGACATCTGACAAACCTTCCTCTGTTCCCTGAAATTTTCATGAATACATTTTTCGAAATTCAGATACAGATTTATTATTTGAGCAACGAATAATGCTTTTAACAGGAAAATATCGTAATTTTAATTAAAAAATGAGATTCGTAGCAGGTCGGTAGAACAATACCGACTATCAAGTAAGTAGTAAATCAGAAACGAAAAAAAAAACTCAAAATTCGAAATAAACTTTTTTCGTTTCAATTTGTTTTAAGATAAGTTTTTCGTAAAAATCTTTTTTGAAAAATTGAATTTTTGATAAAAAAAATCATCTTGGATTTTCGAATTATTATTCGCACTGATGAATAGGTTTTAATAGATATATCACAAACAGAAAAAAAAGAAACTAGGTCAATAGCTACATACAATATTAGTATTTGTTCGATAAAGTTTCTAAAAACCTTTAAAAGGTACAAATAACAGTCACAGTAGAGTCGGGTGAAATGTTATCCTTTCAAAAAAAATAACTTTTTAAAGGGAGTTCCCCATGCGAAAATTCTCAATTTTTCTTAAAAATGGAGATAATCAGGCAAAAACATAGCGAGGTTCAAAGTTCAAACAATTTATTATGAAAAATCTCAACTTTTTGAAATTCTTACCGGAAGGCAAGTTCTAAAATTTTACAAATCTGAAATTTTTTTTTAGCTTTCCGGTAAGATTTAGAACAAGAATAATATTTTTTATACTAAATTGATTTATTAATTTTAACCAACGAAGCACGCTAGAGCGCCAGCTGGTGGTTATACCACCGCGAGACCCAATGTTATTTTCTGTCATTATTAGTCCTATATCAATTTTTCAGAAGAAATTTTTTGCACGAAGGACTTCCTTAGCCCGAATCTGCAGTAAAAACGTCATGGTGACACGACATTCTATCTAAACATTTGTTTCCATAAAAAAGGTAAAAATTGATTTTTTGGTAAGATTTTACTATGACATTTTTCACCCTTAATAGGCTTAAATAGGCTGGCCCACATAAAGTAGACTTTTTTTTTATACTAATTTCTTCGCTTCGAAAAACGTTCGCATATGACGCATTTGCCAGACACCGGCACCAACAAGAACAAAAGTTTGCAGAATAGACCACCATAATACTCGCATATTTGTCGACCTAAAATAAAAATATTATTCCAAGTAAGATCGCTTTTTTGAATAAAAAAAATCATCTAATAAAAAGTTTATAATTTGTTTTTGTTTGTAAAAAAACCTTTTTTGTTGCTCTTCAGCTTACAATTTTATCTTCAGAAGTTTTGGTGAAAAAATATGTTGAGCCAAAAATTATTTTTTCACCATTTTATATAATATAGAAAACTAAAAAATTAGCATTTTTGTTCAGAAAGTTAATAATTTGTAGCATTACAAATATCAGTTTGAAGACTTAAGGGGGTTCTATAGGCAAAATGGACTATTTGAATTGCTTATTTCCCTCGGCATAGACATAGGAAGTGACTAAAACATTCTGATAAGTTAGTTCGTAATATCTTGAAGACCCTTTTAATCATATTTTTAAGATAGCATGTTGAACCAACCGGTAAATGAGGAGCAAAAGTTTTCTTGAAAAATCCGTATTTTTTTT
>SCLH01001140.1:133115-163053 GCA_004367855.1 Oikopleura vanhoeffeni | reverse complement strand
TTTTTTATCTCTTTATATAATTAAACATGATACGCAGAGATTAAAAATTGTAAAATCCAGTCAATTGGATTTACATTACAAAAGATATAGGCTGACTATAGAACCCCCTTAAACGATTATAAAAATGTGTTAGAATTTTTATTTTATCAAGTTCTGTTTTTTAGGACTCTGAAATTAAAACGAAAGTTCGAAACTGGTACATACGATTTTTTCGAATTTTAAGACATAATTTTGAATTGACATTTGTCACACAGTTTCAATTAATTTGACAATGTCGCGATTTTACGTACATTATCGGTGTTTAAATCGGTAATTTCCTAAAAATTAGCAATTAAATGTTTAATTTCATGAGGTGGGGGGTCTTTTTTCGATCTGAGAGCTTTGCGGGAAAAAAAGGAAAGTTTTTTTTCCCGCATATGAAATGTGGGAAAAAAAGTTGAGCTCAGAGCGTTTTTTCCCGCATTCGAATTTCACAAACTATTACATTTAAAAAAAAAGTCTGTATATTTAGAAGGTAACAACAATTAACTACGATTTTAGAGGTTATCGATTGAGGTGGTCTCTGAAACAATACCTAACCTAACTTTTTGAAAAACAGTTTTCGCGTGAACACTAGGCACGAGTTTACTTAACCCGAATGCGGGAAAAAAATCTACCTTAAAAAAAAACAAGTTTTTAATACGGGAAAAAGACCCGAGACCTTTCATGAATTAATTTTTAATTTCAAAGTTATGTTGATATTAATTTTTAATGTCAGAATTTTTGAGAAATTAATTCTTAATTTCATATTTTATTAAAAATTGCAATTAAACTATTTCAATTGGTACCATTGTGCTTTACCAATGCAACAAATCAATTGAAATTGTGTCCAAAAATTAATTCAAAAGTATGTGAAAATGACCAAATCGACATTGCAAATAAATTTTGACATTGTGTGTATAATTTCATAAATTTTTCTCCAAAATGCGTGTTGGCGAAATTAAACACACACGATGTCAAAATTCACATTTATTCACGCAATGTCGATTCGGACATTTCCCCTCATAATATAACATTCCGAGCAACATTGCGCTGCAGAGCGGTCTTTCCGATTTCGTTTACCGGTAATTTTGATCGGTTTCTCTAGAAATCAATATTTTCTGGTAAATTACCGGTTCAAACGGAAATCGAAAACCCCTGCTCTGCAGCAGTACGTAACTCAAGGAAAATTCAATTATGGGCCATAATTGAATTTTCCTTGAGCTACGTACCGCTGCAGAGCAGGGGCTTTCGATTTCCGTTTCCATAATTTATGGCCCAAAATATCAAAAACTTCATTTGTACTATTTTCCAAAATGTGAATTTGAGGGTCCTAAAAAACAGACCAAAGTTCCTAAAACCGCGTTTGAAAATAACTTACTCTGAAGTGGTTCTAAATCTCTCTTCTCTGAATCTTTGATAGTTTTGTTCCTTTTGAATTTGCGTAACTTGGTCCATCAGTTGTCGAACTCTCAGTTGCAATTGAGTTAATTTTTCAGTCGAAGCAATTTTTTTGTAATCATTTGCATTTTCACCAACTTGGAGTTCAAGATGAATTTTCTAAGATTTTCTCATTAAATTGTCATTAATTAGGTCGCTTTTTTTTAGGTAGGCTCACTTGTGATTTAGACTGGGAGAANCAAAAATCAGCGTCAACGGATTTCAACTTTAAAAGTTACAGACAATAGAAGGGAATTTATACTTAGAAAAAATAGGAAATTTTGGAAATTTTTTTACATCGAAAAATTTTTTTTTTAATTTTTCTGGATTGAAACCGATAACAAAAATGAGAATGTGATGAAAATTAGCTTTCTACCATGTCTGAGAGCCGAAATAAAACCCGCGTGGGGTACTCCCCGATTTGGTTCTTAGTACACTTAATTATCACCCCGTATCAATTTGGAGCATTTTTAATGCCTCTAAGGCCTTCATTTAATCAGACAGATATACCCCCTTAAGTGGGCCTACCTAAAAAAAAGCGACCTTAGTTATACAGAAAAGTGAATATACAGATTTTCTATTTTACTATTTAGCTCACTGTTTTAAAGGGGTTGTGAGTGTGAAATGTAGCTAATTGCAAGCAATTTAAAATCTCTATAACTTTGTAAATATCTGTGAATACATTTGAAAATGTATATGTTAATTCAAACCATGAAAATAGCTGGTAGGAAAAATATTAATTATTTATAAAAGTTTTCATGACCAGACTCTGGTCACCAGAGGGCAATTTTAGAATAAGCTAAATTTCAATAATTTTTTTAACTCGCGAATGCTTAATTAAAATAACATCCACATTTTACAACATATTTCAACTAAATTTTCTGGGATTTTGCAAAAACCCCGCATTATCAGAATGATGATCTCTGATTATTTGTTTTTGACTTTAAATGGCTAAAAAATCGGAAAATGTATTTTTAACAACAATGGAGAAAATCTAGTTGTACCATTTTTCGGGAGAGTTTGACCTAAAATTGAAAATATGAAAACGCGAAATACTTGGCGTTCAACTGGAGTACAACCCCTGAAAAATGCATCACAATTGTATGCATCATGTTAAAGTTTTACCTTGCTGGAGAAAAAAAACAAACGCTGATTAACAAGCACCACATTTTTTGACAGTCAACAATTTGACTACTGTTTTGTGTTCAATCGAACCGTGAAGAGTCCAAATATATTTCAAAAAATTTGCTATGTAATAAATAAAAGCCACTTTGAATTGCTTGCATATTTCAAACATTTAGTACCCACACCCCCCTTAAACACCGCCACTATAAAAGGGTCCCAGTCCCATCGTTCAAATATCGGAAAAGCTTTTCTGATACGTAAAACCAGAGCTTTAATTAAGGCGTCAACCGAAAAGAACAAATTCCATATCGCAAATTTTTCAAGGGTTCATATGCAAAAACTGTAAACATGTAGATATCCTAGTTGTGCGGTTTAAAAAGTGAGCTTAATAATTCTTATTATTTAGATACTAGTAATTTTATTATGTACGCGTTTTATTTATTTAAGATTATAATTTTTTTTTACCATTTTTTCGTGAGCCAAAAGAGCCCATTTTGTTGAGTTTGAGTGGATGCAAATTGAATGTTCTCCAGGTAAATGAGATGTGAAAGTAAATTTTCCATCAGCGCCATAATCACGAGCAAGCATAATCTAAAGATAAATATTAATTAATTAAGGCCGAATTTTGTAAAAATTGTGATTGATTATGTTATTGCCTACCGGACCTAGCAAAGTTCGCGCAAAAAAGTGCGTCCTTATGACGGACCCAGCATTCGGGTAAAAAGTGCGTCCTATGAAAAAAAGTCTAAAAACGATTCTTAGAATAAAACTAGAAGTTAGATATTCGTTTTTCCGGCATTCTAGAGCTTTGAATCAAGATATTTTTTCAAATACATGCCTACTAAAATCATTACGAAGGCTTGAACTTTTTTTATAAATGCCCATGTTTGAGCGCTATTTATACTCTTAATAATAATTTGCATCAAAACATGGTAACCCGTAAAAATTTTCTAGGGGTCAAGGGCATTTATAAGTTTAAATTGTAGATTTCAGTAGCAGCTAAAGCTTTAAATGGGGGAAAACATTTTTTCGTCAAAATAATTTTTTCAATTTTAAAGTCTAGAAAATCATAAGAAAATCGAATCATGTTTCAGTTTAATTTAGTTGTGAAACTTTCATATGAATTTCGAAAAGACTATTTTCTGACCAAAACTTTATTTTTATATTAAATGATTCATTTTGACGAAAAAATGTTTTCCCATAAATGGGGTTTAAAAGAAAGCCAGGAAAATTTTTCCTCGAAGGCAAAGTGACTCATAACGTATTTATGCATTATTGCCTTTTTCACAAAAGATAAAAATCATATTTCGTTCAAATCTGCAAACTGTGAAGACGTTATAACCACCAGAAAACATTTTTAAATTCGTAACATGAAAAAAATATTTTTTTCGTATAAATATTTCGGAAATTTCGATTTTGACGGAAAACTGATTACTACCACCTTTTTGCGTGAGCTGAACAAAAACCCCACCATTGAAAAAAACTTTCTTCCAAAATATTTTTTAAACAACGTTTCACGGTTTTTGGAATATAATTTTTGTAAGTTTCAAGACTTCAAAGATCTGAAATCTAGAATTTTCAAAAATTTCTTCTTATGGTTGAAAACTGGCGCAAAATCAAAAAAAAATATTTCGATTTAGACGTCAATAATCTGCACCGAGGCCTTTATAAATATAATTATTAAATAACCTTCATATTTGGATCCTTAACTTCAACATGCATGCCTAATCGTGGCAATGTTTTTTGATATTCTCCACTATTTTTGTCCAAAACTTCTGTTCTATAATTTCCAATAACAATAGTTTCCTCTGGCAGTTCCTCAATAAAACATTTTGTTTCCTTTTCTGACATTTCGAAAAACAAGCCAGCTGTCAGGCTAAACAAGCTCAATACGACTTTCATCATCACTGAAAAACAGAGCTTAAAAATATTAAGTTTAGATGAAAAAATTGAATCGAGAGTAGTTTTATCTTGCACCATAAAAAGAATATTCAAATAAATAATTTTTGAACTTTACAGGATTTTCCGTACCAAGTATTTCTGAAATTTTCAGTTTTAATTTTGTTCTACCACGGTTGATTACTGGTGAATATTAGTAAATTAGAAGGAATTTGAGACTTTATTGGTATTTACGATGATAGGTGTTTACAAGATGGTTGTATTTTGAGAAATAAACGAGTTTTTTTTTAATTTGAAAGATATAAGAAAACTAGTAACGGTAGAGAGCTTATAATTGCGTCATATTAAGAAAAATTTACCAAAATATTAATAATTTTCGCGTCATACTAAATACTTTGGCTTACATATAGAGAATTTTCGCATCCGTCTAAAAACTTGGACTCAAATATAGAGAATTTTTGCGTCCTGCTACAAACTTGGGCTAAAATTTTTAGTATTTTCGCGTCTTTCTTAAAACTTTGTGTTAAATATTTCAAATTTTCGCATTCCACTTGAAAAAGCACGTCATTTTATAAGTATAATTTTAGTTAAAAACGCTAAAAATGTATTTTTTCTTGTAATTTCTTCGCGACCTATAAAAAGCACCGGAACTGGCAGATTTCCGTTTTACCGGAACTTTTAAATGTTTTTCTTATGCGAGACACTTCAGTGAATATCAATATTTTCCGATAAAAACGGAAAACGAAGAAGTTTTGATAGTTGGAATTTAAAAAGATCGTATGTGCCAGTTTCGAGCTATATCGATTACGATCCCCAAGTCAAAAAAAGTTTTGTTTATTTTTAAAAGAAAATGAAAATAATGGACTCGAGGATCGTAATCAATATCACCGAAATAATATACCTTTGGCGTCGTTTTTTTACCTATGTCTAAATTGTTGCATCGAATAGATTGAAAAACTAGACACACGATGAAGTTATATGATAGCTCATTCGAAAGCTAGTGTTTCAAACTAACTAATGCCCTAAAGTCTGGACATGAACCATTAACCCGTTTACCGGATATAAACCGGAATTTAATTTTTTGGTAGGTTCGAATCTCGATGAGCCCAAAATTTTTTTTACGAAAATTAGCCGGAAAGTTATTTTTTTTATGTTTTTTCATTCTTATCTCATAATTGTCTACACATTTACTGCTTGAACTATATTTTTGATGAATTCCTGGAACAAAAAAACAAGTTTAGATTTTTATATAATATATCTCGGTTACGGTTAATAGTACAGTCAGACTGAAGGCGTATTAGTTAGGTTCACTAGCTTTCGAATGAGCTATCAATGATAGCCTATCATACAACTTCATCCTGTGTCTAGTTTTTCAATCTATTCAATACAACAATTTAGACATAGGTAAAAAAAACGACGTTTTTCTTAATAAAATCGAACCCATATTGATCATTATATTAATTTGTTAAGAGGTCACAGTTACAAGTTAAATAAATAAAAGATAGTTTTGGGAAACTCAATTTTCAAGTTTTTCTTCAATCTTATCAATAACATCTACAGCAGCTTTTGGTATTCTAGTTCCCGGGCCAAAAATGGCGGCTACTCCTCTTTCATATAAAAATTCATAATCCTGTGGTGGAATGACTCCACCAGCTATAACGATAATATCTTCGCGACCATGTTTCTTTAACTCGTCCACGAGCTGGGGCACTAAAGTTTTATGACCAGCAGCCAATGAGGAAGCGCCTACTACGTGTACATCGGCGTCCACAGCTTGCTAAAATCATCGCGTTATTTTTGTGCAAAAACTTTGCTTAAAAAAATATTGATACGAATCTAAGTTAGATTATCTAACAGAGAAATTTTCACAGAAAACTTAAAAAAAATATCGAAAATATCTAGAAAGAAAATTTCACGGGTTTTAAGAAAAACTCCAACGTCGAGGAACTTTTTAGCCAGTTTTCAGATTTTGGTACTTGGTGTTATTTCCTGTGTATTTTCAGCAACAAAAATAAAACCAAATACCCAAATCTGAAAAGTGGCTAAAAAGGCCCAGCAAGTACCGTAATAGATATCTATTATGGTACTTGCTGGGTTTTTTAGCCACTTTTCAGATTTGGGTAGTTGGTGTTATCGGTCGTAACAGATATGAAATAGTAAAAATGACAAAAATTGGGATATGTACCGTTTTAGCGCTACAGAGCTCTGAACTTGAATACTAATGGAACAATATCCGGCTCAATTACAGATCAGATTTGTGTGATTTTCATCAAAATATTACAGTAGATGACGGTTCATCGATCCCTATCATGAAAATGTGCCCTCAGACGGATAAGTAAAAAGGAACTGAAAAGTCAAAAAGAGCTTAAATTAGCGGGAATTTAAAAACTTCAGTCCCCTCAATGGATTTTCATTTTTGCATCTTTTGGTCATTTCATGGAAATCAAGTTTTTCGGCTTTTTTATGCAAGTTTAAAAAAATTTTTTGGCATAATTGGCTAAAAATACTTTTCAGTCCTTCTCATGAAATCGAATTTTATAATCTTCTGTTGGAATTCGAGGATTTTTTGGAAATCCCTCAAAAATCCGCAAAAAATTTGAAATTTGCAAAAACACCTAATTATCAATGACCAAAGAATATGTAGGCATTTTTTTAAAATACAAATTTTGTACCTGCGCAGCTTCTGCTGGTGTTGCAAATAATGGACCAATATCGACATCAAAGCCCAAATCTGCAAAACCAGTTGCAATAACTTTTGAGCCTCTATCGTGTCCGTCTTGTCCCATTTTAGCGACCAAAATTCTTGGTCTTCGCCCTTCTTTTGCTTCAAATTCAGTAGCTCTTGCAATTGCGGCGGTTATTTCATTGTCGTCTCCATATTCAGATTTGTATGCACCGGAAACCTACAAGTTAATTTTTATAAATACAATACAGATCAATCGCTAACCAACTATTTTTACTCTTATGTCACAAAAAACAACATGTTGAATTGGAATATATGTATTTACTACTGTGGTTTCTGGTGCGATTTTCCCAAATTATACTTTAACGAAAAAGAGGTTTTTATTAAAAAAATTCGAAAATATACCCTTTGGATTTTCCTCCCAAATTGTCCTTATAGACTGTATAAATATGAAAAATTTTCTCTATCTTGTCCAGGCAAAACAATAAGGCAGAAATTATAATTGTGAGATTTTGAAAATTTTCTAGAATTTGGACAAACAATTTTATAATTATTTTTGTTCAACAACTTTTCAATATAAAGAATCATTCTTTAAGAATGGTTTAAATTGATAATAATGGTCATTTTTCTAACATATCGATAACGAGACTTCCTGGTCGTTTTTTACTAGATTTTGGCCAAAATTTTTATATAATTCGGCTTTTGAAAACAACTCAACCGATTACATCCTTAGATAGCTCAAACTGAGCACAAATATCTTGTTAATAATAAAATTAAAATTGATCCATCAGACCAATTTAGTTTATATGTTTTTCTGAAGTTACTGAAATTGTTTAATTATTAGTTTTTCTTAAAAAAATTGGACACGATGGTCGGATTTGGACCGTTTATTTTATTATTCACAAGATATTTGCGCTCAGTTTGAGCTATCTGAGAATGTAATCGGATGGGTTGTTTTCAAATAGCCGAATTATATGAAAATGTTCGCTAAAAATCTAGTAAAAAACGACCAGGAAGTCTCGTAATCGATATGTCTCCGTTTCGGTCGAGACAGCATAATCTGAAAAATTGTTTTTTCACAATCTTTACAGCATAATTGTTGATTTAAAAAGAGCAGCTTACCATTCTTTCGGAAGCTTTGTGTCTACCAAAAACATCCTCCATGGCGTCAGAAATTTCGCCAAGAGTACATCGAGCACGCGCACATTCAACACATAAAGCCAAGATATTTTCACTTCCCTCTTAACAAAAATAATAAATAACGAACATTTTTAAATCAATAGCAAGCGTGATTTAGTTGAAATCCTTTTTCTCATAGATGGCTTTGAAAGGTTTCGAGACGCACCCAAAAAATATTGCTGTGACCGGTCGGATATCCGGTATACCGGGAAAATGTTAAATTGTCGGTTTTTGGCTCACTTTCAGGGATATGAGACTTATTAAAATATGGTTAATCGGTCATCCTAAGAGTAACAAAAAAATCTTTTGGGTGCGCCCAAAACTTTTCCTGTGACTACCATTTAAAATTTTGAGAATCCGTCGAGCCATCTTTGAGAAAAAAATTTACAACTAAATCACGTTATTGATCTATATTAAAATTCCACCAAAACTTTTTCAAAGATTGGGGCAATTTGCGAAGATTTGTTCGAAATAAAATGGAAAGACGTTTCAAAAAATAAAAAAAAATCATTCAAAGTTTTTTTAATTGCTTGAAATGTTTGAAAAAAAATCCTGTCGTTGAAAAATTTACTGGTGTTTTCTGCTGATTACTGATTAATAGGTAGAGCTCGAAAATGGATTTTTTAACAGGTTAATCTTTTGTGAGCTATACAGTGCACAAAGTGTTACTCCTTAGGACTATACCTACTACGGTTTTTGCTGAATAGGGGGTTCGACCTA
The DNA here is from genome assembly GCA_004367855.1 of Oikopleura vanhoeffeni. NCBI lineage: Eukaryota > Metazoa > Chordata > Appendicularia > Copelata > Oikopleuridae > Oikopleura > Oikopleura vanhoeffeni. The sequence continues at coordinate 153,989 of SCLH01001140.1, read as the reverse complement.
AAAAATAGCCACCTGAGGGTAAAATTGGGTTCAATTTGAACTGTTTTTTTTTTATTATTTTTGTCAGAAAAATTATATTCTTACAAACTTCTTTTTTTATTTTCTCTGAATTAAGACAATCCCATTTTAACAAAACAAACAAAATAATCATTAAATCAGTTTCTCTACCCTCAGTTAAAGTTCAGGTTCAATTCCCATCAAAAATAACATATTCTCGAATTGGCGAATAATTCAGAGAATTTTGTTTTCGTAATCTGTGTGTTCACAAATATATTTAATATCGGTTCATGTTTGACAACTTTTTCTTGGTTGGTTCCCTACCAATATTGAATATATTTTTGAAACACAGATTGCAAACACAAAATTCTGGGTTACCAAATTTCAGGAATATTTCCAAAAACGTCCAAAAATAGAGAAAATTATGGTTAAAAAAGACCATAAATTCTTATAAAGATTTATTCACCCCGTGAGGGTTAAGTTTTTTTTACTCAGTGTTATGTAACGGGATCGGGATCAAAATCCCGCATCCCGGGTCGGGATTATTTGGGATACCGGGTCGTGATTTCGAAAATTTGATCGAAAAAATGACACTCGGGATCGGGATGGGAGTGAAAAAAATATGACCCGGGATTAAAAACTGATCTCGTTATAGAACACGTGTTAAGAAGAACAGTTGTTTTACCTGCTCCCTTTCTCAAATTATCCAAGGAAGCCTTTGCTTTTTCAGAATCTCTGGATGCTTTGATATCATTCAATTTTTGAATTTGTGATGTTCTAACTTCAGTGTTATCAATACTCAATACATTAATATCTCCTTCTGTTTCAAGTTTGTATTTGTTAACTCCAACAATCGTTTCTTTTCCAGCATCAATACGAGCTAGAAAATACAATAATAATTCATTTCCGACACTTCAACATCAATTGAAATGAATTTATTACGAAACGAAGTTAAGGAGGTTGTGGGTGTAAAATGAAATCATGTTAAAATTGTCATTACTTTAACAGAAAAATTCTTTTCATTTTTTCGTGAAAATTTCATAAAAAAAAACAGTCGTCAAAATTTTATAAAAATCAATTTTTCGTCAAATTTTTATATATTTTCAAATTAAAAAAAAATTATTTATCTAACCCAAATTCTATATTTTCCTTATAGATTAAAACCACAGTAAAATAAAACATATACAAATATACAATCCTCGCTGTATGTGCAATAATAGTTTTTGAATTATCAAAAAGAGTACAAGTTGAAAACTTTTTTGATTTTAACATTTTTAAATTCTAGATGAGAAAACGAAGCTAACTTGAATAACAATTTTTTCACATAAAAATGATAAAAAACTGCAAAAGCCAAAGTATAGAGATTTTCTCTAATTCCTACAAATTCCATAACTGGTACAACTTCCAAAAAGTAATTATACGTTTTTTTTTATAATTTTAAGTATATTTTTGATAATCATGATACATTGCTAATAGGCTATTAGCAATGTATCATGATTATCAATTAGTAATAGCTCAAATGATTTTTTTTTCTGAAGTGATATTTTACAATTCAAACCCATCGAGTCGGATCCTTAAATTTTCAAAATCCGCCCGTAAAGTTATTATAATAGACTGATAAAAATAGACTGGACACACAGAAATTTAATTCCGTGTACCCTCTCAAATTTTAGAATTGTTTTTATTCATTTTGGGAATGATTTTGTTTTGAGCAAAATACTTCCCAAAATGTATAAAAAACTATTCTAGAAATTTAAATGGTACACGAAATAAAATTTCTGTTTTCTGTCCATTTTTTTTGTATATTAACACACGATTATAGGGTATTTTGACAATTCATATTATAAAAAAAATTTCGTTGATTTGAAATTTTTAATATATCTATAACGGGACTTCCTGGTCGTTATTAACTAGATTTTTAGCCAATTTTTTAAAAATAATTCGGCGTTTGCAAACAACTTATCCGATTTAATTCCTAGATAGCTCAAACTGGTTATTTTTTTTTAAGATTACTGGAATTATTTAGTTATTAGTTTTTCTTCAAAAAATAGGAAGCGATGGTCGGATTCGGACCAATTTTTTTATTTTATTATTCACGGGATATTTGTGCTCAGTTTGAGTTATCCACGAATGAAATCGGATGAGTTGTTTCCAAATGCGGAATTAAATAAAAATTTTGGCTAAAAATCTAGTAAAAAACGACCAGGAAGTTCCGTAATTGATATGTCTGAAACTACCTTGGCGTCTCGCAGACGACTCTTCAATTCTCAATTTTGGCATGCCAGAATCTACAGCTTTTGCCATGCCTCCTAATTCATCAACTTCTTGAATAATTTTTAATGCTTTTTCATAAACTTCATTTNTTGAAATATGATTTTTTTGGTCATTTTCCGAAAAATTTCCGAAAAAAAAGTGCTTCGATTTTTTCGAAAGTAGTCTCAAAAGAAAGCCAGTGAAACACTGATGAGAAAGTTGGCTTACGTCAAGGCGATATTTTGAAGTTTTAGTGGTCAAATTCGAGCAAACGTTACTTTTTAACTTCATCTTTTAAAAAATACTTACAGTTAGAAAAAAATCGAAAAAATGCGAAAATTTCGAATTTTTTTTTTATGATTGGGTTCTTAGTACACTTAATTATCACCCCGTATCAATTTGGAGCATTTTTAATGCCTCTAAGGCCTTTATTTAATCAGAGTCGTATACCCCCTTAAAGTTATTTAAATAATAAACTGAAACACGGAAATTTTATTCCGTGTACCCTTTCAAATTTTAGAATTGTTTTTATTCATTTTTGGAATGATTTTGTTTTGAGCAAAATACTTCCCAAAATGTTTAAAAAACAATTCCAGAAACTGAAATGGTACATGAAATAAAATTTCTGTTTTCTGTCCATTTTTTTTATATTAACACCCGATTATAGTGTATTTTGACAATTCATATTATAACAAAAAAATTCGTTTTGACTGTTATGTCTGTTACTACCTTGGCGTCTCGCAGACGACTCTTCAATTCTCAATTTTGGCATGCCAGAATCAACAGCTTTTGCCATGCCTCCTAATTCATCAACTTCTTGAATAATTTTTAATGCTTTTTCATAAACTTCATTTGTCAAATTTTCCATCATATAACTACCAGCCCATGGGTCGGCAACATTTGGGATACCAGATTCTTCTTGTAAAATAATTTGAGTATTTCGAGCGATTCTAGCAGATTCTACAGTAGGTAAACCAAGCGCCTATGAAAATAATAGATGAATTATTTCTCAAAAAAATAATTTCACGTTGTTAGAAAAAATGAATTGGTCGGTCATGTTCAATCGCTAAAGGTGTTGTTGAAACGGATTCGCACATAATCAGAAGAGACTTGAAGTGAAGCTGATTTAAAAATACAAAAAATAGAAAGATGTTTCTGATTTTTTGAAAATTCTTAAGAATTTTAAGAATAAATTATTTCGTTTGGCATCAGCACAAAATTATCTTTTATTGTCGGATATAACCGGTTTGGCGACTGGATATAATACAAGTACAAGTAGTCTGATGTGTACTTCTTCTGTAATCGGTACCACAATGAAGACTACTCTAAGGTTTAATGAAAGTCAAAAGCCGTCTGTGTTTTTTGTCTATAAGGACAGGTGAGATTTTCCGAAATTGTCCTTAGCAAAATTTTCCGAAATTGTCCTTAGCAATCTGTCCTAAGATATTTTGGCCATATTTTTTTTTAAATCGATAATTTTTTCCAAAAAAAAGTGAAGACCTTTTTTTTTTTTGCTCTTTACTTTTTGAAAAACGTAAAAAGGGGTCATTTCTATAGAATTTTAATAAAATTTTTCTTATCTTTCCGCGTTAAATTTTCTGGCCAAAATTTCTTTAGATCAGATTTTGTAAAACTATTTGAATCATGTGATGCGAAAGTGAGATGAGGAGACAGTCGAGATTTTCCTACAAAAAACCTTCTCAAAGGTACTATTTTGGTCACTCGGAATCGAAAAATATTATTAAGGTAGTATGACACCAAACGGTCAAATTACAAAAATGACTCGTATGGGCTCAGATTTTTTAATACATGTATAACTCTGTAAATGTATAGCTCTGTAAAAATCATAGGATTTCCTTATTAAAAAGAAAAGCCAAGAAGTTTCGGAAAGAGAGATAGCCCTTTTTTACTGTTAAAAATTGTCGTGATTTGAATTTTTTCTGAAATACACAAAAATAAATCAAATTGATAACAAAAAAAACCAAGAGTCAAATTACAAAAATGACTCGTATGGGGTCATATAACATCGCATATTGAAGGCAATTTCAACGCGATTCCAAATCTTTACAAGTAATTTGTTATTATGTTATACATGTACTTGTACTTCATAAAAACGACGTGAAAAGTACGTTAACTAACCTCATCGTAAGAATTTGTATGAAGAGATTGTGTGCCACCCATGACTGCAGCCATCGCTTCAACTGTGGTTCGAATTATATTATTAAATGGATCTTGTTCAGTTAAAGACCAACCAGAAGTCTGACAATGTGTTCGAAGAAGAGCAGATTTAGCATTTTTTGGCTAAAATAATCCTTATTTTCTAGATAGTGGTCGTGATCGTAAATTGACGTTAGCCGATAATTTACCGAAAACGGTGATAAAAAACTAATTTTTGATTGAGTGAGGAGGAAAATTTACATGTTTTTTCTCAAACATATAAATTGAGAAAAACTTTTAAGAAAAATCAGTGAGAATAACCCANTCCATTTAATAATATAATTCGAACGCACAAATTGAAGCGATGGCTGCAGTCATGGGTGGCACACAATTCTTCATACAAATTCTTACGATGAGGTTTAGTTAACGTACTTTTCACGTCGTTTATGTAATGCAAGTAACAGATGTATAACATAATAACAAATTACTTTTAAAGGATTTGATCGCGTTGAAATTGCCTTCAATATGCGATGTTATATGACCCGCATACGAGTTATTTTTTGTTAAATTTGACTCTTGGTTTTTTTTTTTGTTATCAATTTTGATTTATTTTTGTTGTATTTCAGAAAAAAATTAAAATCACACAATTTTTAAGCAGTAAAAAAGGGCTACTAGTCCTAGCGCCCTCGAAATGCAAAAAAAATTCAAAAAAAAGGAGAAGGCATTTTCAAGGGGCAAAGGGGATTATGCCGCATTTGCAAGGGGGCAAATAGCCCTTTTTTCTAGAGAACATTGTTTTTTTCTTGATATTTTTATGTTTCTCGATTCTTTCGGAACAATTCTAGCAGCAAAAAAACCAAATTGGCTGGTTTGCCTGAATTTCTAGTTTCAAAGACTTAAAAATTAAAGATGTTTCTTAGAAATTTTAAAATTTAATAATACGAATAGATGTTTAGATGTCTCTGTATGTTGTGTACGCCGAATTTTTTCAGAAAAATAAGTAGCCAAATAAAGAACTGCGTTTTTTTTTCGACTGCTGTCTATATTAAAAATCATATATTTTCTTTTTTTGTGCTAATTCAAACTATTACGCTTTTGAGCATTTTCTCGTCATTTTTGTTAATAAATTTTATAGCAAAAGCAGACCTTATATATGCAGTAATTTTTTGAGTCTCATACTGACAATTAACAAATAAACCCTTTTACGGCCAAAAAACCGATCGGAAAGATCATCTATGCCAAGGTGATGATCGTAGAGATAATCAAAGAACATTTTGTCACCGTAAAAAGTAGATTTGCGTACTGTGCAAAAATAAATTATGCATTTTTAAGGGTGGAAAGTCTTTTCAGAAAAAACAGGCATTTCGAGGGTTGAAGGGTAAAACAGATTAATTTTGCATTTCGAGGGGGGTAGGGACTGTATCTCTCTTCCGAAACTTCTTGGCTTTTCCCTTTCAATAAAGGAAATCCTATGATTTTTACAGAGCTATACAATTTACAGAGTTAATACATGTAATTAAAAAATCTGAGCCCATACGAAGTCATTTTTGTAATATTGGACCGTTTGGTGTCATATACAAAATCTGATCTAAAGAAATTTTGGCCAGAAAATTTAAACGGCGGAAAGATAAGAAAAATTTTTATTAAAATTCTACTAGAAATGACACCCTTTTTTACGTTTTTTTTTCAAAAAGAAATGAGCCAAAAAAAAGGTCTTCACTTTTTTTTGGAAAAATTATGCGATTTAAAAAAAAAATTATGGCCAGAAAATATCTTAGGACAGATTGCTAAGGTCGCTTTTTTTTTAGGTCGCTCCACCTAAAGGGGTATTCTGTTCTGAGAAACTAGACTAGATAGGCGACAAAGCGCGTTTTTTGGGCATCTTAATACTTAACCGAATTTGGAACGCAAGGATTTTTTTCTTTTTCTCCGATGAAATTAATTCGGCAAAAAACGTTTTTTTCGGTCATTTTGAGCCATTTCGCTGACTGATTTCCGGGTCACGTGATCAACCCTCGGAAGCCAAAAAAATTTTCTAAGCCGCATATTTTTTTCGCAAGGTTCACCGTGGGCAGAAAAACTATTTGTCGCTATCTTGTCTAGTTCTCCCAGTCGAAATCATGGTGAGCCCACTAAAAAGCGACCTAAGGACAATTTCGGAAAAATTTTGCTAGGACAATTTCGGAAAATCTCACCTGTCGCTTATAGACAGAAAACACAGTACTTGTATTATATTCAGTCGCCAAACCGGTCATTTAATTTTAACCGGTTATATCCGATAAAAACAAATAAAAGATAAATTTTGTGCTGATGCCGTAAACGAAATAATTTACTTCTTAAATTCTTGAATTTTCAGGAAAATCAGATTCAAGGTCGCTTCTGATTATGTGCGAATCCGTTTCAAGCAACACCTTTAGCGGATTGAACATGACCGACCAAATTCATTTTTTCTCAAAACAGTTTGTTCGCGAAATTATTTTTTTTGAAGAATAATTCATCTATTATTGTTCATAGGCGCCTTGGTTTAAGCCTATGTAGAATCTGCTAGGAATGCGCTCGCAATACTCAAATTAATTTTACAAGAAGAATCTGGTATCCAAATGTTGCCGACCATGGGCTGGTAGTTTTAATATGATGGAAAATTTGACAATGAAGTATTATGAAAAGCATTAAAATTATTCAAAGAAGTTGATGAATTAGGAGGCATGGGCAAAAAGCTGTAGATTCTGGATGCCAAAATTGAGAATTGAAAGAGTCGTGCTGCGAGAGCGCCAAGGTAGTTACAGACATAAACAGTCACACACGAAATTTTTTTAAATATGAATTGTCAAAATACCCTATAATCGGGTGTTAATATAAAAAAAATGGACAGAAAAACAGAAAATTTTATTCGTGAACGCATTTCAGTTTCCTAGAATTGTTTTTTAAGACATTTGAGAAAGTATTTGCTCAAAACAAAATCAATTCCAAAAATGAATAAAAACAATTCTAAAAATTGAAAGGGACACGGGAATAAAATTTCCGTGTTTTCAGTTTATAATTTAAATAACTTTAAGGGGTACTCAAACGTTTCTGAGCATTTTAGATTGGGCTCAGAACAAAACGAAACAAGTTATAGAAATTCTGAAAAGCCTAAAAAGGAAGATGCTACCCTTTTCGTTCCGACCAAAAGTAAAAACAGAGTTTTTTTTAAAGCACCACAGCACTAGGGGTGTCACCTATCTTTGAAGGGTCGGGGAAAAATGTCGGAATTATAATTTTTTTTGGTGTTCATGTGGTACCTTACCTTACTGAGAGGAAAAAAATTTCAATGTAGGGTACCCCAAATTTTAACCCTAAAGGCCGTCCAAAATAGAAAACTGTACATTTTTTCGACAAACAATGTTTGTCAACACGTAATTTTTTGTACGCGGAAATAGAACTTGGAAAAATTTTTCTTGGGATCTTTTTCTGACAATTCAGACTTCTGGGAACATTTTAATAAACATATGGTTATTCTGGACAAAATACGAAACATGCGGGGTTTCCAAGTGGGAGGAAGAGTTTCTAGAACACTGATTTGACTTCAATGTCTTTTAGTATCGGAATACGGCTTAATGGTAAAATTGATTACACTTTGGTAAGAAAAACAATGACTACTAGGTTGACAGTTCATCGGAAATATTTTAGCGAATATTTAAAACCTGAATTAAAAAAACCGTTGAGTACCCCTAAGGAGCCGATTTGAAACTTTAGGGAATCTGACTCGATGGGGTTGATTGTAGAAATATCACTTCAGAAAAAAAAAATGCATTTGGATAGCAATGTATCATGATTATCAAAAATATACTTAAAATTATAAAAAAAAACGTATAATTACTTTTTGGAAGTTGTACCAAGTTATGGAATTGTAGGAATTTAGAGAAAAATCTCTATACTTTGGCTTTTGCAGTTTTTTTATCATTTTTATGTGAAAAAATTGTTATTCAGTAGGCTTCGTTTTCTCATCTATAATTTAAAAATGTTAAAATTTCAAAAAAAAGTTTTCAACTTGTACCTTTTTGAAATTCACAAACTATTATTGCACATACCAGCGAGGATTGTATAATTATAAAACATATTTAAAACTTCGCGATAGCGAAGGTTAAATATGTTGTTTATATTTTTTCATTTTCGGAGAACATAGTCATCTTTCGAGAACATAGTCATTTTTTGGAAGAACATCAGTCAATGCTTTGAGAAGAACATAGTCCATCTTGGAGAACATAGTCATTTTTCGAAAACATGAGTCACCTTTCGAAAAACATAGTCACCTTTCGAAAAACATAGTCATCTTTGGTTCGATATAAGTCATCTTTCGTCGATATAATTATCTTTGCGATAGAACTTGAGGAGTCTAGACATGTGACATCAAGTGAACTCTAGGCAATTGGATTACGCAAACATGTTGTTCAAATCCAAATTTATTATTTTATTTACTAAATTTTTCGAAAAATTATGTTGAAGCATAAAAATACTACTAGTACATATAATTTTTTGAATATGCAAGAAAATGCACAAAACGTACTTGATCCGGCAAAAATAGCCCAGAGAACAGTCACCAAGTGTCGCCAGAACTTCTGATAATCAATACGTTCTGGAAATGAGCTGCTTCTACTCAATATCAAGCATGCTGCCGAGATCGCCCACCATGGAGCAAATTTTCACTTGTGCAATCGAACACACCGCTTGAGAGAGGTCCGGCGAGGTTTTATGCAATTTTGCAAAACTGCAGCTCCACACCAAATAGCAAACGCAAAACCGGAAGCACTAGTCGAAGAATTCAAAATGGATTCGCGTGCTGAACGCTTTATTGCTAGCGCAAAGATGATGAGATTAGATCACTCAAAATAAAGCTTAAAAATTGAAAACTGGCTTCTTCATTAAACGCTGCTTTAAATCATAAAATTATCACGGACGCCGACTTTTTCTTCGGTGACCTATAATTTTGTCTTTCGTTTATGGCATGTATCAGAACTTTTTATCCTCAATTTTTAAGTATTTTAAGTTCTATAAATTTTCATTTTTTTCTCTCATATTAAAAGGTTTTGTATTATTTATGTTTTTTAAGTTGAAATTTTTTGAATTTGAAGTTAATTATTATTTTAGTTAAAGACCAACCAGAAGTCTGACAATGTGTTCGAAGAAGAGCAGATTTAGCATTTTTTGGCTAAAATAATCCTTATTTTCTAGATAGTGGTCGTGATCGTAAATTGACGTTAGCCGATAATTTACCGAAAACGGTGATAAAAAACTAATTTTTGATTGAGTGAGGAGGAAAATTTACATGTTTTTTCTCAAACATATAAATGAGAAAAACTTTTAAGAAAAATCAGTGAGAATAACCCACTTCTTTGCTTATTTATCATTGATTTATAGGACTATATAACTTTGCGTTCCTTAAAAAAAAATTAGAATGTCCCCAAAAATATTCGGTTTCAAAAGAACTTAAGAGAGTACCCGACGGGCGCTAGATCTAGTGACTCAGACATAGAAGAAGGCTAATTTTAGTAGCATTCTCATTTTTTTATCGGTTTTATTTTAAAAATTGACCAAAATTTTTTTCGAATTTTGTATTGGCTGTATTTTAAATAATTATTTTTGAATTTTTTCTAAGTTATTTTTTCAGGTAATTAGCCTTATCGCATAAACTAGATATCGGATCTGATTAATTTTTGTCGCCACTTTTAATTTGGAGGCCAATGCCTGGAAAAACAGAAAAATTTTGATTTTTTTATCAAAAAAAAGTTTTGGATATTTCTTGAAAAAGCATATTCTTTCGAAATTTCGAAGTATCTGAACTTTGAGCACTTCGTTATCCAAAACTAGATGAAATATCGAAAAAATAAGTCCTTATTCTCCTTCGTCCTTTGATTGTAAAAAAAACGTTTTTTTCTGTCGAAAATTTCTGATGGCACTTATCCAAATGAAGTTACAATTACGGTGATAATACCAAAAACACGCATTTGAGCCCTTTTTGACGATTATCGACGAATTAGATAAAATTTCATAATTCTGACTCCATATTCTCCTTTAGTTTTGAAATTAAGTAACTTTCACAAAAAAAAAGAAAATTCTGTTTTCACCTCCCCAAATGAAGTTAAAGTGAACTAAGCCAAAAATCGATTTTTTGACCGGTACTACTACCGGTACCGTAATACAAAAACCTCAAATTTCAGAAGTCTACAACCTTCCCTCCTCTAGCGACAGATGTTTGAAAATAATTAAATGGCGTCGGGTACTGCCTTAAAAGTCACTATTTTTTTTTTGCGTATTTTTTTTTACATTTTTTTGTATTATTTCTAATTTCAAATTAGCTTTTCAGATGAATAATTTTCAGAAATTTACTATTAAATCGCGCTCAAAGCAAGGGGCTCAGCAGATTCGCACGGTCTGAGTCCACCCGTTATAAATAAAGATTATAGTTTGGTCAACAAATTTAAACGGCAGTGATTTACAGCAAACACTTATGATGACATTTTCGACGAGTTTTAATTTATTTAAACTCACGTTGAACCTTTCAGTAACTAAGTCTGCCCATAGTCTTCTAGCAGCTCTCAACTTGGCGACTTCCATATAAAAATTCATTCCATTAGCGAAAAAGAAAGATAACCTTGGAGCAAATTTATCGATATCTGAAATAAGGTGGCAAATACGTTTTTTGTAAAAAATGTGTTAAAAAAGTTTAGGGGGTTATTCGGTCGCCAACTTGTCTTTTGGTCCTTAAAAAATAACAGAATTATTAATTTATTACTTCAGTACTAAAGTAAGCGGAATCAGTTTATTTCTAAAAAATAATCAAAAAAATATTTATATATTTTATGTTAATAATAAAATAAAAAATTGGTATCATCGGACCAATTTATTTTATCTTTTTTTTGAGATTTCTGAAATTTTTTTTAAAATTGGAAACAATTGTTGAATTTGGACCAATTTTTGTATTTTATTAATCACAAGATATTTTGTGCTCAGTTTGAGCTATCTAAGAATGTAATCGGATGAGTTGTTTTCGAAAGCCGACTTATTTAAAAATTTTGGCCAAAAATCTAGTAAAAAGTGACGACCCGTAATTGATATATATATTTCCAACCCAATTTTAAAAACAAAAAAATTTTATTAAAAGTTACTACGAAACTTGAGAGAGCAAAAATTCACATTTCGTATTTAATTCAATCAAGCTCAGTTAAAATTGAAAAAAGTGGTCGATAGCGATCTCCATGAAAAGGGTTTGAATATAAATATCTGAATTATATTTTTTTTATATATCTATTACGGGGTCCTCTGGTCGTTTTTTGCCACTTTTTTGGCCAACTGTTTTATATAATTTGGCTTTTGAAAACGAATCATCCGATTAAGTTCTTCAATAACTCAAACTGAGCACAAATATATAGTGAATAATTAAATAAAAAAATAAGTCCGAATCGCATCATTTCTTATATTTTTTTTATGAGATTACTGAAATTTTTTAATTATCAGTTTTTGTTAAGAAAAATTGGAAACAATGGTCTGATTCGAACCATTATTCTGAAATCATTTTTTTCTGAATATTTCAAGTCAGTTTGTGTTATCTAAGAACTCAATCGGATGAGTCGTTTTTTAAAACCGAATTAGATAAAAATTTTGCCCGAAAAGTGGCAAAAAACGACCAGAGGACTCCGACCAACATTTTTTCACAAAATAAATAACAAAAAACGGGAACTTTAACAGTTACTGTATGTGGAAGTATTTATAGCAAATTTTAATTATTAATAGCCGCTAAATTATTATGGTATTCGAACATACAAATTATCTTTGAAAATTGGCCGTTTTTTCAAATTTAAGTAGGTTTTGGCCAAATTTTGGCCGTTTTGTTTCTATAGAAAAAAAAAAGTCTAGTTTTTCATATGTTAATAAAATTGACCTGTCCCAAAATATTCGTATTTTGCGCCCTATCCTAAACCAGCTTCAATTCCAGTTTGGCAATATTGAAGTCCATTAGCGATAGTGAAAGCTAATTCTAGAACACAGTCGGCCCCCGCTTCTTGCAAGTGATATCCAGAAATGGAAATTGAGTTAAATTTTGGCATAAGATCGGATGTATATCCAAAAGTGTCTGCAATGAGTCGCATTGAAGCTTGTGGAGGGTAAATGTAGGTGTTTCGGACCATGAATTCTTTGAGAATATCGTTTTGAATGGTTCCAGTTAATTTTTCAGGTGGAACTCCTTGCTCCTCGCCAGCCACAATGAAAAATGCCATAATTGGCATTACTGCGCCATTCATCGTCATTGAAACAGACATCTACAAACATTTTTTGAATTTTTATGCTCAATTGGATTCATTTAGAATATATTGAGGCCTCTCAGAAACTCAGGAGCTGAAAATTTTGGCCATTTTTGTTGGTGCAAAAAATATTTAGATTACATTATTATTATTTTTAAAATCGGATATGTTCGGTAAAAAAAACTTTAGTTTTCTTAAGAAAAACCTAAATTTAAATGTATCGACTTCCATCGGACGCATCACTGATTTTCAGTTTTTCGTATCTACTGGTCTACATATTTGGTCTACATGTATATTTTTTACTGTCAAAATTGAGGTAACATTTATTTATGTTTGGCGGTAGTCGCATGCAGCCACCGAACTCAATTTATTTTTATTCGACTTCTACGCCGAAACGGAAATTTGAATCAATCTTAGCAGATCAAAAATTTGTTTTTTCATAGAATGAATTACTGTGGTTTTTTTGGCCAAGCGGACAGAATTGAAAATCCCGTTTTGTCTGCTACATTTGTATGGTCATTGAATTGATAGTCAAAATTCACGTTTTGTCAGCTTAGACAAAAGTTTTTTCGGATTTTCCCCACAGTAAATAAATTGAATTCGGTGGTTGCCACGGCTTAGGTCGCTTTTTTTTCAGTTGGCCCATTGTGATTTTGAGTGGGAGAACTAGACAAGATAGCGACAAATGATTTTTGCATGTAAAACCTTGAAAAAAAATATGCGGTAGAAAAAATAAACAAAAACGCTTGAAATCAAATGGCCAATTTTTTGATCAAGTGGAAATTATGCATTTTACCACAACAATAGATGAAAAAACTCGATAAAAACGATTTGCATGCACACTAACGATAGTTTAAAAGATTCTTGATAATTTCATGCCTGGTTAGGTTGTCCCTTTAAAGTCACTCTGCTTTAAAAGTTTACCTTATCCAATGGGATTCCTTCAAAGAGTCTTTTCATATCTTCTACGGTATCTATTGCAACCCCGGCCATGCCGACATCTCCGAAAACTCGTTCATTATCCGAATCATAACCCCTGTGTGTAGCCAAATCAAAAGCGACACTTAACCCCTGTTGTCCAGCAGCGAGATTTTTACGATAAAATTCATTTGATTTTTCGACGGTTGAAAATCCAGCGTACTGACGAATAGTCCAAGCGCGATTTGTGTACATTGTTGGGTAAGGACCTCGAGTATATGGGAATTTACCAGGAATTTCGTCTCGAATAAATTCTGTGTCTTCTTTTGTATACACTTTTTAGGGTTAAATTTGCGAAGAATATCGATTACGGGGGGCCCTGGTCATTTTTGCCATTTTTTTAGCAAAATTTTATATATTATTTGGCTTTTGAAAACGACTCATCCGATTTTGTTCTTAGATAGCTCAAACTGAGCAAAAATATTCAGAGAAAAATAAATTTTAAAAATTGGTCCGAATTAGACCATTGTTTCTAATTTTTTAACAATAACTGATAATTAAACCATTTCAGTAATCTCAGAAAAAATCTAAAAATGGTCCGATTTGGCCCATTTTTATTTTATTATTCACTAGATATTTATGCTCAGTTTGAGCTATCTAGGAAGTTCATCGGATGAGTCGTTTTCAAAAGACGAATTATATAAAAATTTTGCCTTAAAAATTGGCAAAAAATAACCAGGGGCCCCCGTAATTGATATAGTGCCCTTGAAAGGACCCAAATTAATTGTATGTGAGTCCATCTAACGGACCTGGAAAATTTAATGAAAAGATGGCCGAATCAGGCCATTTTTTTCATAACGTTATAATCTCAAAAGTTTTTGAAGAAAAAAATAGGAAAAATGGTCCGATTTTGAAGAATGTTTCAGTTGTATTTTTAAACTCAAACGAATGACTATAAATAGTCACTTTGGTCGGGAAAAGGATATAAAATTCTAACCCTACGCTGGTTTAATATCGATTCCCTCTGATGTTTTCCAAACAAGGGTCTCTGGTGATCGACCTTTTAGCTGTTTTGTCGCCATGGCTGCCCATTCTGGATTTATTGGTTTTTGAGAGTTAAACCTCCTGATAAATTTCCCACCTTGTCGCAACATTCTAAACAAATAAGAAATTTATTAATATCCCGAAATTAAAAACTTTATTTAAATCTCAAAGAATGAAACTTTTAATTTTTCGAGTTTAACACCTAGACTGTCTTTTATAATATTGGTTTATAAAATTTTGATTAAAAATTCATAGCCTATAAGAAAATTCGTTAAACAGACTTTCTAAAAAATTGGGAATTCAATTCTCCCAGATGGTGCTGGTCACTTTAGGAGGTGGTGGACGCAAATTTTTTTTAATTTTCTGATAAAAATTTTTTAAGCCAAATATTAATTTTTTAAATCATATATGTATACAAAAGTATTATTCGAATGTATTTTTTGAGTTACAGTATTTGTTTGTTTATGACGAAGAAAAAAATGATGACAGCAAAAAAATTTTGGTAAGCAAAAATACTCCCGGGAAAACAATGCTCTTTTCAGAACTTGTAGTTAATTTTAACAAAATTTTGAAAGAAAAATAATAAATATTTTATAGCGTATAAAAATTTTTATTGTCGTCAATAATATTATTTTTATAAGTTCGATACAAATTATGAAAAAATTCTGTATCATAAACAAAAAATTCTCGTAAAATTATAAACTATTCGAAGAAAATTTGAAAAGTATAAATTGCACTTGAAAATTATGGTGTTCACTAAAAATTTAAAATTTTTGAGTGATTCTTGTAAATGGTGTTTCATATTTTTTATCAGAAGATTAGGATGATGAAAAAGGCAACTGTATTTTTCGATTACCAGAAATTCTTAAAATGGGAGGGTATGGTAAGCTTAGTTGGCTTAATTCGAATGTTTCGTATCAAAATGTAACATTAATGAATTTTGCATGCAATTTTTTTGTATTTTAAAATTTAATAAACAACGGTAAGTGAAAAATACTGTCGCCATAGAAATAACTGAGAATTCGGGCAGATATCACCAGAATTTATTTTTCAGAAAAGCATATCGAAAATTAGCTCATACTCGAATCTAAAGCTTTTACTATACTGTCTTCCCTTCCTCACTGGTACAATTTTTATAAATTTCCTCAAATTATTATGGTTTTGTAAGATCCAAAAAAAGTTCAAATTAAATTTTTTTAATGTTATTTAATTCTAACATTTTTGGATTCTAGATTAATTAACAGAGCAAACTTTAATGTACACGTTTTTTTACAACAAAAATGATATAAAACTGGTGGTTGTATTTGATTTGTGTTATACACAAAACTTTTTTTTCTATTTAAATTCGAATTTGAAGTTAAATTCGTAGTTACGAAACAAAGAAATTTTACTTTACAATCAAGCTTGCTTAAAAGCAAAGGTATATAGATGAGCCCTGACTGGTACACTTTTTTAAGATCAGTATTTGTACCAGTTAGGGAGCGAGGGGTGTATTTATATTTTAGCTAATGCCTTTTGCAACCACCAACCCCTCAAGGAGCCCAGGGTTTAACTCTGAACATGTGATACATTTCTATGGAACTTTTCGAGAGGCAGTGTTACGCAGGAATCGAAAAAAATCCGATCCCTGGTGTTACGTAATAACAATATTTTTCACTCAAATTGATCATCGATCATTGCCGCCATGTTATCGTCCCAATCGTCGTCGTCAGAAGCGCCAGATTTAGAAGATTCGTTCAAATTCGTTAGACACTCTGGCTTGAAACGCTTTTGAGGCGGTGGAGAATTGGAATTCTCAGATAAATATAAATCGTCTTTTTCGTCGCAACTCTGAAATATTATAAAGTTAGTTAATTTAAGAACTTTTGAAAAATTACTATAAGTAGGGACGGGCCACTGGAGAAAGGTGTAAATACAGGGGAAACCAATATCGCCGAGAGTTTTTTGCCAACAAATTTCGGCGATATTGGGCACCCCCTTTGTACTGCGCCTATATCGCAGGAAGTTTTTGCCAAATTGCGTAGGTTTTTTGCAAAAAATTTCGGCGATATTGCCCCCCCCCATGTAATACTTTTTTAGTTTCGACAATTTCGTGGTTACAATCTTGTTTTGTACATATTATATCGATTACGGAGCATCCTGGTCGTTTTAAGCTAGATTTTTAGCCAAAAATTTAAAGTAATGCGGCGTTTGACTCATCCGATAACATTCTTAGATAGCTCAAACTGAGCACAAATATTTAGTGAATAATAAAATAAAAACTGGTCCGAATCGGACTATTTTTGTGATTTTTCTCGGAGATTGCTGAAATTGTTTTATTATCAGTTTTGTTCAAAAAATTGGAAACAATGGTCTAATTTGCACCATTTTTTTTACTTTATTCATCTCTTGATTGTGCTCAGTTTGAGCTATCTAAGAACTTAATGGGATGAGCCGTTTTCAAACACCGAATTATTTACAAATTTTGGCTGAAAAACTAGCAAAAAACGACCAGGCTCCGCGTAGCTCCGTAATTGATATAACTTAAAAATTCAAAAGAAGTTGACGTCAAATGTTTAGATCTCGGGAAATAGACTATTTTCGTTACCAGGTAGATGTCCGGTATACCGGTCTTAAAACCTCGATTTTTCGAGAACGTCATGCCCTAAGGAGTTCATTTTAGCACCAAAGACACTTAAATTTTTCGACGAATATTTTCAGGGTCAAATTTTGTAATATGACCCCAAAATATATCCCGCCTATGTATAATAAGTTGACATTTTCAAAATATTAGCTTTCTTCGACAGTTGTACTCATTTTTGGCAATTGTAATGGTCATTTTCGTTAAGTTGGGACAGAATTACACTAGTGCATTTTTTTTAGATGTGAATTTGTATTTTTCTCGATCTAAAAGTTGACGGTCAAAACTGGTTTCCAATAGAAAAATTGGCAATAATCTTTTTCATATCAGGCACCACCTAGGGAGTAAAATTACATCTTTTTCTATCTTCACACAAAATATAGCCTTTAATATAGCATCATAATTTCTAGAATAGTTCTTCAAGAGGAATTTTCTGACAATAATATTATTCATATTTAAGACCACCAAGGGGGCCAAATTACACTTTTGTTGTATCTTTATAAGAAATATGGCTTCAAAATCGTCTAGATTAAAACGATTTGACTGGTTTGGACCCTCAATTATCGGTGAACCGGTTGACCTAAAAACAGACAAAATATCTAACATGTCACAAATTTACATGATACGTTTGAAATGACGTCATATGTCAAACATTTTTTTGATTTTATAAAGAGTTTCACAATAGGTTCGAATGGAGTGAATCACCAAAATGCGTAGAATTTAATACTCCACCAAACGCAATCAAATCAAAGTTGAAAAGAGCAAATTTGAGAAATTCAATCATGCGAAGGACGTCATTCATGACGCCCACAAAGTAATTTGT
This sequence comes from Oikopleura vanhoeffeni, assembly GCA_004367855.1. Classification (NCBI taxonomy): domain Eukaryota; kingdom Metazoa; phylum Chordata; class Appendicularia; order Copelata; family Oikopleuridae; genus Oikopleura; species Oikopleura vanhoeffeni. The sequence continues at coordinate 135,898 of SCLH01001140.1, read as the reverse complement.
AATATAAATTTCAGAAAAATTTGGCGATATTGGCACATTCGGCGATATTGGCACTAAAAGTATTTTAGCTAAAAATCGTGAAATTGCGTAGGTTTTCGGCGATATCGGGCCCCCCTGTTATCAATTTTACAATCAATTATACCTGTGATAAAGCCTGTTTATTATTGGTTGTGTCGCTATCTGAATCTGAGTTGTCATTTGGTAAAAAATCGTCAATTTCATTATCCTCGTCGTCACTGGAAGAAAGAATCTCTTCAACTTCTTTGTCCATCTGTTTGATATCATCCATCGAAAATGAATTTATTTCAGACATTTCAGGAACAGAAAATCGAGGTTGTCGACGGCTTGTACTTGGCTGCATTTTATTAAATTCTGAAAAAAAGAAACGCTTATTTATTACGTTTTTAACAAAAAACTGTTTTAAAGGGGTAGTGTACACAAAAACTGGGCTAAAAAATTGATTGATTAATAAACTGGCGTCCACAAAATGATTGGTAGAAATATCGCAATCATCCGAAAATTGGTTCTCCCGCTAGATGTCGTCAAAGTGATAAATTCGGGTAATATTAATATATCTGAAATATTATTCAGTACCGTAATTTATATCTATTACGGTACTTGCTGGGGCTTTTAGGCCGAAAAAGGCCGTTGTCCGAAAAAGGCCGTTCTACGATACCCCCCTTTTTAGCCAACATTTTTATATAATTCGGCTTTTGAAAACGACTCATTCGATTAAGTTCTCAGATAGCTCAAACTGAGCAAAAATGTCTAGTGAATAATAAAATAAAAATGGTCCGTACCGGATCATTTTTGATTTTTTTCTGAGATTACTGAAATTGTTTAATTATCAGTTTTTGTTAAACAGCCGAATTATATAAAAATGTTGGCTGAAAAGTGGCATAAAGGTCCCAGCAAGTACCGTTATAGATATACAAGGATTATACAGTTTATACGAATCAAACTCCAACAGAACGATCATCTTAAATGATTTCAGGGGATTTTTTTAAGATTGCAAAATACAGAAGATATCTTTAAAATTTCTGATACATCTCAGATTACATGCAATCAGTAAAACCATCGCCAAAAGATTCGATGTAGTAAGCTTTTTGACGGCACTATTAACGATTGGCAATTAATGTTTATACAAGGCGCTACAGAGTTAAATATAATTTTGCTCTCTTACGCTTCATGTGGACATAAATCGGCTATGATTTATAATACCTTCATCCGAAAGTTCACTACATTGAATCTTTTGCCGGTCGTTTTAAAGCGATTGCATGTAATCTGATATTATGAAGGGTATCTGCTGTATTTAAGAATTAACAAACAAATTAAAGTTAATGGTTTCAGGATGGAGTTTGATATAAAATAAATTAAATCGGGTTTAACTGTAAGATCCTTCTACTTAGATGAACACCACCCAACTACTTTGATGACCTCTAGCGAGAGAACCTATCGTCGGATGACCGCGAGACTACCATCAATCATTTTTAATGCCAGTTCAGTTTTATATCAAATTTTCAGCCAACTTTTTCTGCTGACGGTTAAAACCAAAATAAAGAATGTTAAAAAATAGGTATTTCTGAAGCTAAATATCTGGACTGTAAAAAAGATCATTTTCTGGCAAGATTAGCATTAGATTTCATCTAAAAATGGAATAAAAAAATGCCAAAAAGTCATCCGTACTATATTTCTTAGAACGCCTTTTTAAAAATGCCCATTTTTTGAATTCCTATAAAGCACCAAACATATTATATAACTATATTATATGTTACATATATAAATAATATATTCGATATCCACTTTACTTTTTTGCATTTTTTTACCTTCTTCGTCATCTTTTTGATCCGGAGATTCTGGTAGTATAAAATGTTCTTCTGGTTGTCTAGCCCAATAATGGTAAGTGACCCAAAGCCAAGCTGGATTCACAATTTTAAGCTTTTGCTTTTTAGCTTGTTTATATTTTGCAGTTCCAGAACGGGCGCAAATAAGATGAGTTGTATCGCTGAAATAAATTGTCATGTATAAAATAATTTAAATAACTCCGTTACCAAGTCCATATATTAATTTTGTCTATAAGGACATAAATATAGCCGTTTTGTCGATTTGCATACCAATTTTTTGTTAGAATTAGGTTAAGGGGGTCGGTGCATTTTGAAAGATACGGATATGGGCTCTTGATGAAAAACTCTTGGCAGGGTCTATATATTCTTCTCAATATACCACCAGAGTAATGTTTTATACTCCAGGCAACTTTTGTAACTACAGAATTTTCGAGTTATTGCTTTTTAAGAAAACTTTGAGTTCGAATTAAACTTTTCGAATTCGACAAATTATGAGAAATTTTAGAAAGAAGTTCCGAAAATTATAAAAAAATGCCTTATTTTTTGTTCAAAATTTTTTTTCATTATTTGTTTCAAATCAACGAAAAAACTCAAAATGGCCACTTTAACTTTTCGCTTAGGTGACCACATATTTTTTATTTGCTATTTGAAAAATCATATAACATTTTTTTGGGATTTTCGGTCGAAACTATTTGGAAAATTTTCCTCATTTCTTGTTCAAAAATTTTCAAACTTATTTTTATGGAATCCTAAGCTGAAAATATTGGGAATGGCTACTTTCACTATATTCAAATATGTCCTCGTTTTGTTTCTTCGCTCTTGTATATACTCTGAATCATACTTTTTGAAACGAAACGGTTTGGCAGAAATCCATCGAAGCCCTCTTTTATTCAGAATTAAAACATTTTATCACACTCAAACTTGCCAAATTGGTAAGCC
>SCLH01001140.1:113044-132996 GCA_004367855.1 Oikopleura vanhoeffeni | reverse complement strand
TTTCAACGGTGGTCGAGACCGTTTTTTAGGGCTTCTGATAAATCAAAAATAGATTTCACTGTAATTTAGACACCTTCGATAGCAAACGCGCGTTTTTTCAAAAGACGATTTATAAAGTAAAAATAATCGATCTGAAAAAATCAGATTATACAAAGTAAGCTCAAAAGTGGCAACTTTTGTTCGAAAACGTTTTTATCCAAAAATTTTGAAGTGGCACAAAGTTTCCCATCAAGAGAAAAAAAATTGAAAAAGTGCAAATCTGTCAAAATGCACCGACCCCTTAACTCCTGACCAGTGTAAACGGTAAGAAATATGCGAAACGGTTTGTTGGGAAATGTTGCAAATGCGTGAAGAGTATTTTGGTATTCCAAAAAAAATGCGTAGGTTTTTTCCTATATTGTTAAAAAAGATGTCTATTTGTTTTTAATTTTTGCATGCATTTTTAAAGTTCAAAAAGTGGAAGTTTTTTAAAAATTGTACAGTAGTGTTTGTCTATTAGGACTTGTTTTATTTTGCCGTTTTGTCCGTATAGACGAATTATGCTTTAAATCTGCGCTATAGAACTAAGAAATTTAAGTCAAATATTCGCACGGGGTCAACTAGGTAAAAAAAAATTTTCGAAAAAAAGGAATATCAAAAATTATTATTGTTTTTGAATTTTGTTTTCGTCAAAAAAGGCAAACAAAATGAAAAAAGACATTAAGAACGTTGGCTTAAAGAACAAACTAATACAGTACAGGGGTAGGCCCATATCGCCAAAACAGTTTTTGTTCAAAGAATTTCGGCGATATCGAAAATCCCTCCCTAACTGCGCCTTTTTACAACCAGTAGGCGTAAGTGACCAAATGAAAAATAGCGGGATATATTGAATTAAGTCGACAATCTAGAGTATTCGTGAGTTGATCACTGGCTCCCCAATAGTTACGCCTACTGGTGTAAAAGCGCAGTAGGGAGGGCATTTTCGATATCGGACAGAAATAGAAATTTTTTCGGTTAAAAACGCGTGGGCGTGTCGAAATGAGGGTCATATGGTTCCGAACATTTTTGAAGTTTAATAAGGAGTTTCACAATAGGGTCAAATGAAGTGAGTCCACCAAAAATGCCGTAGAATTAAGTACTCCAACAAAAAAAAAGTAGATTTGAGAAATGCAATCTTGAAAATGACGTCATTCATGACGCACACAAAGTAATTTGTAATAAAAATATCATGAGCATTTTCGGCGATATCGGCACTCGAAGAATTTTTAGCTAAAACAGTGAAATTGCGTAGGCGTTTTCGGAGATATTGGCAAATTCGGCCGCCCTCTGTAAATTACGACATAATATATAAAATAATGTGATTTTTTTACCTTTGAATTTTGTCTTGAATTTGGGCACCCATTGAGCTGGCAGTTTTGATTGCTCTGTGATCTTTCATTTGATATCCATTGGGTACAACTCCAGAAAATGTTAATTTACAGTTTGATAAAATATCTTTTCTTATGTCTACACAAATATTTCGCACATCAGGTAACATCGGACTACTTGGGATTTGGTCTTTTTCGCTGAAATAAATACATACAGTGCCTGCGCCATAAAAGATACCCTTCAACTTTGCAAAAAATGGTAACTTTTAGGTCGCACTCAAATTGAGAAAATGATTTTTAGGAATGGTTGTGATTTGGTTTGTAGCTGCATTAGTAGTCATATTACAAGATTTTCCTACTGAGATTTTCGTCTATAAGGACAGCTTAGATTTTACTGGATTGTCCGTAATGTTCAAACAGCTAAAAAAATTAAAATTTGCGGTTAAAACGAGCTTTTAAAAAAATTAAGCAAAAGTTTCTGAATCATTTTTCGATAATAAACAGGTTTTTTATAATTTTTAGTCATTCTGTCCTTGAATATTGCAATTTTGAACGAAAGGACTTTTTTTGCTCTTCGAACAAAATTTTTCGAAGAAAGGCGTTATATACATACATACGTACATATTTTTAAAGAAGTTTTAAAAAAAATGTGTCTGAAAAAATATGAACTTTAAAATTTTCGAAACATGGCATTATCTCTTTTCTCGCTCTTATAGACGGACATGCCCGAATAAAAAACGTAGATTTTGGCCATATTGTCCTTATAGACGCACCACAGTATATTTTAACTGTAATACATGTAGTAAAATCCCCCATCGTTTTGATATTTACCTTAATTTATCATATTTATCGTAATAATTCTTATGCAAATTTTCTAGAATTTCTTGCAGCCTGATGAGATAAGTATCTTTGTCATCATCAGTTTCTTCCTCCTGTAGTTTAGCTAATTGTTCTGCAGCTTCCCTCGAGTCCGAGTCCCTCGAAGCCACTGAATTATCATTTTCGCCAATTTCCATATTACTCTCCATGTTACTCTCCATATTGCTCTCTAGCTCCTTTTCGCCCTCTAGCGCCTCATCCATTGCGGTTATGTCTGAAATGTCTTTGGTCACTTTTTCGATATTTTGTTCTGAAACTTCTTTCACTTTTTCAGCAGCGGTTTCCTTGTCTGGCAGTTCTTTTGTCAAGTCTTTTTTGGTATCTTTTTTTGGGGCAGTTTGCTGGATATGGGGTGATCGTATGAAAAAGCGGGAACTTTTTGAACAATTTCAATAAAGTAGTTTTTCGCTATTTTGACGGCCAAGATGACGGTTGAAAGTGAAAATTCTCAACTGTACTTACAGTAGAGTGTCTATAAACTGAAAAAGTTCATTTTCGTTTTCCCTGATATCGATTTAGTCGAGAAACGAACGATTCCGTGCAAATGTTTTTTTTCTTAAAAAAATAAGAAATTTTTGCTCTTTAGCGTCACTTGTGGTCATTTTTGTTTTCCCTTATATTTATTCACACAAGAAACAATCTATTCATGGAAATGATGTATTTTTAAAAATGCTCAAATTTCTAAATTCTGCTCTTAGAAATGATTTTTGAAACTTTTAAGGTCATTTTCGTTTTCCTTGCTATCAAGTAATTTAAGATACGAATCGGAAATTTTTTAAAAGGTCGAGTTCCCAGCAAACAAACTTCTGAAGAAAAGTGCAAACTTGAAACGCTTCTGGCAAACTTGGGCAAAAAGTGCGTTCGAAAAAGAAAACATGATAAACCCTAAAAAGTACCAGAAGTCTGTGTTTATATTGCTTCCGACAAACATTAAAAAAAAATCTGCGTCCTTGCTGATTTTCATTAGAAAAATTTATTTTCAACAGAATTTCCATAAAAATATCGCTATCTTTAGACGACCACCCCCTTAAAAGCATGAGGATCGTTGATATCACCGGTATCGGCGAAAAAGTGGTATTTTTTGACTAAAATACAATTTGGGGAATATTTCCAGACATCTCCGCGGTCGTCTATAATCGCGCACATCGAATCGCCACATGGAAATAAATGTTCAAGATTTCCACTTTTGTGAAAGGGATCGACACATTCGTCGCGGGATAAAAGTTCGATTCGAAAGAGTATAAAAAAATAATTGTAATTGAGGCGACGCTGATTTGGGCTGTTTTTTGACCGTCATTATAGTGATATATTTCGGCCTGGTAATAGAGATCGTATTAGATCTTTTGACTTTTGGCCGTAATAGTATAACTTTCGCAGTTACCTCGGCACTGCAGAGCCGTTTTTTTACGAGAATGGTTAGCGATTGTTTTTTGGCGAAAACGATAATATTTTGGCGAAACCGATAATTTTGGTAAATGTCGGTAAAACGGAAATTCTTAGTCTATTGTCTGGCTGTATAGAGGTCTGAACAATTACTTAAAGTACTTTTCGTTTTTTTAGGGGGTGCCATCTATCTGCAGATTGGTACTCTTTTTCAGAGCGATACAATGAAAGAAAAAATGTGAAAATTTATTTTTTTCTATTTTTTTATCTTGCAATAAAAAGGTGTCATATCTTGCAAGACGTTTATTTTTAATTTTTTACGCATAACTATTATTGGGAAAATATAAAAAAACACTTTTCACTAACATCCATTTTCCAACTAATCTCGACTACAGATTATTTTTTTAAAGACGATATTAATAAACTTAGACATTGGTCGGGTGTAGTGCGCTAAAAAGTTGTTTTTTACGTTGCTATTAAAAATTTCCTTGATATAAAAGTTTTTTTCCCATGGAAAAATGGTCAAAAATGGCAAAAAGTAGATGAAAACACACTTTTTTTTGACGATAAAAAATGACTTCAAAATTGCGTTTTGGGATTTATATTGATATATATACCTCGTATATTAAAACTGTTCTCACTATAAAGAAATGGGCGCTATTACACTGCCACAATTTATTTGGAATTTTTGACCAGCATAATGAATGTTCTAAATATTCCAGTGCCAAGTGAACTTATCGAGTGTACAGCCGAGTGTAAACAATTTCATCGATAGTTTAGAAATGAAATCGCGCGACCCACACACTCATTAGTTGACAACGGATATTTAATAGATACCAAACAATTTAATATGTGATTCGCCTATTTTTCATGGAGAGTTCAAGAAACCATAGTCAAAAATTTTGGACTTGATTTGCGGGAAAATTTTATAATTTTCTAAAAAGTCGATAAAAAAATGACAAATAACATATTATGATTTTTTCCAAAAAAGTCGAAAATATGTAGACTGCATGAAAAAAGTTATAAGTGGCTTTTTTTTTAGTTTTTATTCATGTTATTTCCAAAAAAAACCATCAGAAAAAATTTTGGACAAAAAATGCGAAAATTTTCATAATAGTTTTGAAATTTTTTGAAAATTTTGTACGATTTCAAAATGAAAAACTCGAACTCAAATTTTCCTAAAATAATAAAAATAATTTTATCAAGCTGAACATATTTATATCGGTTCAGCTAATTAATAAGCAATAAAAAAATAACTGACTTATTATTTTCGTAGTTATAACGACCCAGTCTGCTTGGGTTTCATGGCACCACCTTAAACCTTAATTCTCAAAAGGGAAAATAATTTTTGCAACTTTTTAACCAAAATCATTCTGTGGATTTCTAGAATCTCATGCTGAAGTTTAACTTTTGTGTTTTTCTCATAAATGCCCCTCCTTTTTCGTGCATAGTGCGTTAAACGGACGGGTTTGGGTCAAAGGTTCATATTGTCCTTATACTGTAATGAGATCTACAAAAAACTGAAAAGATGTCATTCTTTGTTCATTTAAAAAAACTTTCACTCAAAATGCATGTAAAAGATTAAAAACGTAGGTTTTGGGCATGATATTGGGCAATGAGCTTCTACTGTGGGTGTCCTGATTTTTTTGAGTTAAATATTTGGTGGTTAGGGGTTAAAAATTTATCGAAAAATTTTTTGACTAATAGATGTGCCAAGTTAGACCAAAAAACGTACCCATGCAAAATTTCAGCCAATTCTGGTCCACGGTGGTACGACTCGTTTTTGGCATGATTTTAATTCATATTGTCTCATAGAGGGATATTTCAAAAATAAATGCCGTAAAAAAAAAGCTACCTCTGGGTTTGGTCATATTTTATCCATATTTTTCTTATAGGGTGATCATGCCCAAATTAAAGAGTAGGTTTTGGCCATATGTTTTAATAGAAGAAAATGCAAATAAAACGAATGGCTTCGGGGATTTTTATCCATATATGCTCCGTATGACGACATGCCAAAGTAAAAATCGTCACCGAAGGCTTTGGATAAATTTTAATCCATATTGTCTTAATTCACGTACCATAAAACACTAAACTCAGTTCTCGCTAATTTGAGATTTCTTCCTTGTTTCGCATCTTCGAGAATTCTGCAATTTTAAATTGCAACATTCGCTCCAAGACAATGGTAGCTCGAAAAGTTTTGACATTCAAAATAAATTTTGTAACAATTTGGGCGCAACCCTCGTCCACCACGGGTCAATTGCGGTTAACGAAATGAAATGTGTTTTCTTAGTTTGGAGACGAGTTTGAGTCGTGTGATGAACGTCGGCTGGTCCAAGATCAAACCAATAAAACTAGGTTTTCGACCTTTATGTAAACGACTGGATGTCACCCTTATTATTGTTCCAAAAACTGCAGTGTTAGGGTGAAATTTATTTAGACAGATTCTTTATAAGATACCGCGGCCTTTTTGCAATTTTTTGGATAATTTCACTTCGTGAATTTTTAACCTTGATGCACATTAGCTCTGATAAGGGGCCAAGCACTTCAACATCAAAAAATGGTGGCAAAAAACTTCGCCAGACACTTCTTTCAGAAGATTTTAAAAAATCGGTATTAGCTCAAAAAAAAAATTTAAATTTTTCCTTTAAGGTCAAATTCTTTTTCATGTCGGAGTGATTGAAACTGCCATTTTCGTCTAGAGCTTAAGGGTATGGTGGTTCCTACATTTTACAGTTATTATGTCATAAATAATGCCCAAAAGTCGTTGATGTTTTAAAAGCCTAAAAACAGACCCAAATAGAACAAAAAAAATTTCGATAAATTTTTCGTTTTTCGATTTTTTCTAAGTAATTTTTCTCAGAAATTATGTTAATAAATAACTTTGTGTCAATTTGAACCACTCTTTTAACTTTTGTTCGAATAATAGGGGTTGCGTTAAGCCACTTCTCTTCAGTGTTTCTCAGCTTCTTTGAGCCTAAACTTTCGAAAATTCGAAGCACATTTTTTCGAAATTTTTTCACGTGCCTTGGAAAAATTCAATATTTTTGGTGTTGGTCAAATTTGACCAAACGCCCCAGGAAAGTTTCTGTTTGATGAGCTAGCTTTTTGAAAAAATTTTGAGTTATAATTTTGAAATTTAACCATAGGAGGAGATAGATTTTTCAGATTAAAAAAGTCAAAAAACCGGTATTTTGGACCGGTTTTTTTTACGATCGAGAATAAATATAGTCACTTAATGAACAAAAGTTACAGCAAAAGTTGTATACTAATTTAACGTTATGTTAAATTTGGGTTTATTTAATAATAATCTGGGAGGAGATGGATTTCGTTGTTAGGTGGTTGTGCGTTATGTGTGAGAGTGTGCGTCAATACAAAAAATTGGCAAATTGTTTCGCAATGTTGAAGGCTAGTTCTACAAACTGGGTATTTGAATTATAATCTCAAGGCTGTGGACTATTTTTATCGAAGAAAATATGTCAAATCAGACCACATAAAAACTAGTTCTTAAGACTGTCTAAAGCAATGCTAAGTTAGCAATAATAAGGGTAGCCGTTCGCAAAAAATGTACTTTGTACCCACTTACCAGAAGTACAAACTACTTTTGAACTTTTGAGAAAGGCATTGGCTGAGATATAAATCTTAAGTCTACAAAGAAAAATTAATCGGAATAAATTTTGCGACAATAGGTGACACATGCAGGAACTTCTAGAAAACCTAACAAAATTCAAAAATCTATCTCTTCTAAGAGCTCGCATACGAATTTCACTCAACTTGGTATAACCACGGAAACACTTATGATTGTATTGATGGTGGGATTTTTAATGTCCAATAGTTTTTTGAAACGGAAAAACGCTAATGTTAAGATTTCGCTATCAAAATCTTCTCCTCCTAGGTTAGCATTTCGAATGCAGTAATAGAATTTGGGGAAAAGATGGAGAATTGTAGTTATTATGATGGTGGAATTTTGAAATATTTTGTTGAATCTAGAGAAAATCGCATTTTAAGTAACCGGGAGTAAAATATTGGAAATGAAAGTGCGAATTTAGTCGAAAAGTAGCATAGATGAGAGTAAATTGTAAAGCTTGAAGATTGACTGATCAAAATCTGCTTACAGTTTTTGGATATGTTGAGTTTTCTGGTCGAAAAGTGGGTTTCAATGTTTTCAAAAAAAAATACTCAGAAAAAATTCTGAAAAAATGACAAATTGACCTTTTTTTGGAATTTTTTTTTTAAATAGTTTATGCTTTGCTGATGTTCCTAGAATTTCATGCTATTTTTACACCCAAAGGTAGCCTAAAACATGGGAGACGACTTACCTTAAGTTAAGCATAATATCGTGGTATATAAAAATGCGGTTTTTCATGCAATTTTCAAATTAATAAAAAATCCATGCTAAAGATACCTCAATTAAAAAATGTATTACAGATGTCACTTTTGCTTCCGTTTTTTTTATTTGCGATAAATGTGATTGACACGACTGATTGCCAAGAAAATACAGCCGCGGTGATTTTCCAGATGGAAAAACGGAAGTCAAAAATGAACTGCAGATGTAATTTTCCGCTGTGAGTTTCGGCGCGGTTAATTTACCGCCAATTAAAAAAAAGGAGTTCCATTTGAAAATACGCTGGTCACATGCTGTATATTTCAAGATGAACCTTCTTTTAATTGAGTGGCGGTATTAAGGCGAGACTCACAGCCAAAATATTTGCGAAATAAATATTTTTTTAAACTTATATATTTTTTTCGACCTTTTGACGCTTGGCTATTTCTAGGCTCTTATCTTCTGTCCAAACGTTGATAGCTAATATGGGAAATTAAACAAAAAAGATTTAGGGAAACATTTCGAATTAAGCGGTGGCAAAAAATTACAGCCATACTTTTATTTTTTTCGAGACTAAATTTTTGGGAATTCAAAATTTTGTACTAATTGAAAACAAATACTTGGAAAAATATATAAAGACGCCATGATAAAAGTTTCAACCATGTTTTTATCGATCTGTTTCAAACGGGCAAACGGACACCCACTTAATTTGAACAAAAAACAAGTATGTTATAACAACTTTGTAGTGTGTTTTTCGTCTATTATGGCTGATATTTGCCATATTATTCTTATTTTTCAAAAAGTGTTACAAATTCAAATTTACGGTGAAAAGACAAACGGTATGACTACCGCTAGTGACATACGCCAAAGTTAAACCGAGCATTTTTCAATAATTTCAAAATTTATTTTACTCATAAATATTTTTGTCTTCTCAAATTTTATCTCTCTCAACANATTTTCAACAGAATTTCCATAAAAATATCGCTATCTTTAGACGACCACCCCCTTAAAAGCATGAGGATCGTTGATATCACCGGTATCGGCGAAAAAGTGGTATTTTTTGACTAAAATACAATTTGGGGAATATTTCCAGACATCTCCGCGGTCGTCTATAATCGCGCACATCGAATCGCCACATGGAAATAAATGTTCAAGATTTCCACTTTTGTGAAAGGGATCGACACATTCGTCGCGGGATAAAATTCGATTTGAAAAGAAGTACTAAAAAAATAATTGTAAATTGAGCGACGCTGACTTAGGGCTGTTTTTTGACTTCATATCAGTAATATATTTCGGAACTGGTACATACGATGATCGTATTACGATCTTTTGAATTTTTGGCCGTAATATAACTTTCGCGGCTACATGGCACTGCAGAGCCGTTTTTACCGAGAATGGTTACGCGATTGTTTTTTGGCGAAAACCGATAATTTTTGGTAAATGTCCGGTAAAACCGGAAATTCTTTAGTCTATTGTCTGGCTGCTATAAGGTCTGATAACATTAAAGTACTTTTACGTTTTTAAACCTTATTCTCAAAAATGGGAAAATAATTTTTTGCAACTTTTTAACCAAAAATCATTCCTGTGCATTTCTAGATCTCATGCTGAAGTTTAAACTTTGTGTTTTTCTCATTAATGCCCCCTTTTTCGTGCATAGTGCGTTTAAACGGACGGGTTTGGGTCAAAAGGTTCATATTGTCCTTATACTGTTAAATGTGTCTAAAAAAACCTGAAAAGATGTCATTTTGTTCATTTAAAAAAACTTTCACTCAAAATGCATGTACAAATTAAAAACGTAGGTTTTGGGCATGATATTGGCATGAGTTTTTCTTGAACTAATAGATGTGCCAAGTTAGACCAAAAAACGTACCCATGCAAAATTTCAGCCAATTCTGGCTCCCACGGTGGGTACGCTAGTTTTGGCCCTATTTTATTCATATTGTCCTCATAGAGGGATATTTCAAAATAAATGCTTAAAAAAAAGCTACCTTGGGTTTTAGTCATATTTTATCCATATTGTTCTTATAGAGTGACATGCCCAAATTTAAAGAGTAGGTTTGGCCATATTGTTCTAATAGAAGGAAATGCCAATTAAAAAGCGAATGCTTCGGCGATTTTTTATCCATATTGTCCGTATGGACGGACATGCCAAAGTGAAAAATCGTCACCAAGGTTTTGGTAAATTTTATCCATATTGTCCTTATATTACCGTACAATAAAAAATAAACTTACAGTTTTCTCGCTTAATTTGAGATCTTTCCTTGTTCGATCTTCGAGAATTTCTGCAATTTTATGTGCATACATTCGCGATCCAAATGTGACAATGTGTAGCTCGAAAAGTTTTGACATTTCATAAATAAATTTTGTACAATTTGGGCGCAACCTCGTCCACAACCACGGGTCATTGCGGGTTAACTGAAATGAAATTGTGTTTTTCTTTAGTTTTGGAGGACGAGTTTGAGTCGTGTGGATAACCGTCTGGTCAAGATCAACCAATAAAACTAGTTTTCGACCTTTATGTAAACGACTGATGTCACCCTTTATTTTGTCTCAAAAAACTGCAGTTGGTTAGGGTGAAATTTTAATTTCTAGATAGATTCTTTATAAAGATACCGCGGCCTTTTTGCACAATTTTTGGATAATTTTCACCTTCGGTGACATTTTTAACCCTTGGATGCACATAGCCTTTTGATAAGCTCAAGCCACTTTCAATCATCCAAAAATGGTGCAAAAAATCTTCGCAGACACTTTTCTTTCAAATGCATTTTAAAAATCGGTGATTTAGATCAAAAAAATTTTTAAATTTTGTTCCTTTATAGGTTCAAATTTCATGTCGAGTTGATTGAAATGCCATTTTTCGTCTTTAGACCTTAAGTCTTAAGACTCGTCTAAAGCAATGCTAAGTTAGCAATAACTTAAGGGGTAGCGGTCGCAAAAATGTACTTTTGTACTCCACTTTACCAGAGTACTAAACTACTTTGAAACTTTTGAGAATGGCCATTTGGTAGATCTATCCTTAATCTACAAGAAAAATTAATCGGAATAATTTTTGGCCGACCATGGTGACCACCATGCAGCGAATTCTAGAACACCTAATCAAAATTTCAAAATCTATCTCCTCCTAGAGCTCGCATACGATTTCACTCAAACTTGGTATGAACCACGGAAACACTTATGATTGTAATATGATGGTGGGATTTTTTAAATGTCCAACTAGTTTTTTTGAAACTGCGAAAAACCGCCTAATTTCAAGATTTTCGCTATTCAAAATCTATCTCCTCCTAGGTTACATTTACAGAATGCAGTATAAATTTGGGAAAAGATGGAGAAATATGTTTTAGTTATTATGATGGTGCAGAATTTTGAAATATTTTGTTGATTCTGAAATGCCTCAATTTTAGTAAACCGAAGGTAAATCTTGGAAAATGAAAGTCGTCGAGATTTAGTCGAAATACATACCAAATTAAAGCTTGAGATTGCACTGAATCAAAAAATCGCTACAGCTTTTGATATTGAGTTTTTCTGTTCGAAAATGGGTTTCAATTTATTAAAAATCTCAGAAAGAAAAAAATAATTTGACTTTGTTTTTTTAATAAGTTAGCTTCTAGGTTCCCTAGCAATTCGTGCTATTTTAACCACCCAAAGTAGCCTACAAAACAGTGCGACCCGCTACCCCTTAATTAGCAATTATGTATTATAAATTGCGTTTTCATGCAATTTTCAAATTAATGACAATAATTCCATGCAAATGACCTACATCCTTTAAAATATCGTATACAGTATGTCACATTTTTTTCCGTTTTTTCATTTTGGATAAATACTTGACACACGAGCTGATGAGCACAAATAATAGAGCCCCTCGCTTGATTTATCCAAATGGAAAAACGGAACAAAAAGTGACATGCAGCATGTATTTTCGGCTTGTGAGTTCTCGCGCGGTAATACCGCCCACCAAAAAAAAGTTTCATAAAGAAGTGCACAGTTATTTCATACCCTTTTTAAATTGGTTGGGCGGTAATTAAACCGCCGCCGATAACTCACACCAAAATATTTGCGAAAAAATTCATTTTTAAAAAGTTATATATTTTCGGCTTTTACCGCCTTGCATTTTAGGCCGTCTTATCTTCTTCCACACCGTGAAGCTATATGGCGAAAATTAAACAGCAAAAGTTAAGGAAAACTATTCGAATCCGGGCAAAAAATTAACCACATACAATTTAATTTTCAGCTAACATTTTGGGATTTAAAATTTTTTTGACTAATTTAAAAAAAATACATGAAAATACTAATAAACGCATGATATAAACAGTTCAACATTTTTATCGATCTATCTACGGCAACGCGGATATGTCGCGACACCCACTTAATTGACAAAACAGTATTTAAACAACTTCGGTATGTGTTTTCGTCACGTGCGAATTTGCCATATTACTTCATCCAAAAAGTCAAAAATAAAAATATTCCGGTGAAAAGACATACGGTAACAATACTAAACATACGCCAAAGTTAGCGCAGCCATTTTCAATATAAATTTATTACCCATAATTATATTTTGCTCTTCACTCAAATTGTTTTAAAAACCAGGTGTATATTTTATAAAAAACGGGTCGTTTAAAAACAACGTGTTTGCGTCTATAAGGCACAGCTGAGATTTGCCAATGCCTTATACTTTTGGTGCCAATGTCCTTATTTTTAAAATTGCTCTAAAAAAACGGTGAAGAGCTGAACGATACATACCAAAAGTTCGGGGTCAATTCTTAACAAAATAAAATATTTTTTGTGAGAAAAAATATCTGAAGATCCTTTTTTTTGCTCTTCGTCAAAAAATCGAAAAAGAAGGTCTTTTATAGAATTTTCTGGAAAAAAATATGCAGACCCTTTTTTGCTCTCAATCAATAATTTTTTAACAAAAAACTGAATGTTTGAAAAAATACCCTTGAATTTTTGCCATAATGTCCATTTGAGGGACCCCAAAATCTCAAAGCGTAGTTGGCCATATTGTCGCCAATCGAATACGGGGGCTCCTGTCCCATTTTAGCCTAGATTTTTTTTAAGCTTTACCACTTTCTCATCAGATCCCATGAAAGAGTATCGTTAAGATTGAGGGTCTCCTGGAATTATCTTACCATTTTAATTCGTTACGAGGCTCCCGATTATTTTTCACCTTAATTTCAGATGTGAAGGCATGTACGTGTGTTGCTATTTTAAGATTTGTGAGGCTACTGGAATTAAACTACTCATTTTAATTTGTCCGGGCTCCTGGTACGTGTTGCATTTTAGAGATTGTGAGCTTACTGGAATTAACTACTCATTTCCTTTCGCTCCTGGTCCATTCATATACTATATTTTACATAGCGATTCGATTACATAGCTATGAGCGAAATATACACGGTGGCATGTCGTGGCGCCGCGCCGAGTCGCCTGAACAAGGAAGACTAACGCCCCAGCTTTACTTTTACTTTATCTAAGGGTCCTGAAGGTCAAATATTGTCTGGGCTTCTAGACTTATTCGAACATATGAACTTTTTACTAAAGTGGAAAGATAGTGGACTCATAAATATAGATGTCATTTCATAAACATCACGCTAACAAGCTCACAAAAATCCCTGCTCTGATGAATTTTGACCTTGGAATTTATTTGATCGGTTATTTTTTCTGGTCCAACTCGAGCCAACAACTGAAATTAAGCTACTAAAAAACAAACCCTAAGGGTAAAAAAAACGCGACCGGGAAATTGTGATATTTTCCTAATTGATAGCAATAATCAGGACTCACAATTTAATAAAAATAAAACTCCTATCAAGCTGGAAAATTTACAATAAAATAGTAGGGAGTTCGCCGATTTTGATCAGAGATGACCCTTAACTCGTAGATCTCGATTCCGGCCCCGTAGTGACGCAGTCACCATTAAATCGCATTTTTACACCTAAACATTAATGACAAGACCATATAAGTTTACGAAAACTTAAAGACAAAAAGACTTTGTGCGTTTTTATTGAAATTACTGATCTACAGTACTTATTTTGCAAAAATTTAAAAATCACCAAACAAAACTTCATCCTACAAAAAAAATCCTAAGAACTTTTCCATTACCAATGGCCCTAAAATGATCACGTGACCGTATACAAAATAAGGTTGCCAAAAAAGGACGTTTTTCAAAATTGCTTAACCCTTGTAACATATAAAAAAATTCGCAAGCACCCAAGCCACAATGTGGCCTACTGGAAAATTTGTTCACAAAAGCGGCATGGAATTTACAATTTTGTCCTGCATAAGGAAGTGAAAGGTCAATTTTTGCACGACATTCCAATATTCTAGAATTACGTTGAGTTCTAGAAAAACTAGTGAGAAAAGCAAGGTGTACCATATCACGTGATACACGGTCACATTCGCTACAATTTTACTCGCGGAACAAAAACAATGCACAAGAATCTGCCTACGTCCTAGTTTGCCCGCTTTGATTAACTCTCATAAATCAAAAAGTAATTAATAAACTAAGTCAAAAATTTGATGAAAATCATGATTTTGGTAGGAAAAATGTTTATTTTCCCTATAAACAGCAGATAATGGCATTTTTCTATATTTTCGAGTAATATGGTAATGCAGTAAACTGTGGACAATGTGATGTCAATCACTTATAATAACTAAATTTTCAATGGATTCTTGAAGTGAAATTAGATATTCACTTCACTAAGAAAAATATCTGCCCCAATAACCAAATAAAATTTTTATTTCAACTGTATGCAGCCACAAAACACTCACTAAAAACTGCTAATCTCACATTGATTTGTATTTCAGTTCCGATAATTTTTACGGAAGTTAAACAGGCTCAAAATCCTGAAAATCAACTCCCCGTAATCCGAACAAAACATCGAAAAAAATTCAATTATTTTCCTTGAACCGAATCTAAATCTTTCTAATGTAGTGAAACAAAAGATTTCCTCGATCCAGTTTTCTTTTCGATGATTTAGGTAATCTGACCACATTGTGGCTCTGCTCAGCAGTTAAAAAACACTTTGGGAAAAAAGAATGGTGTCCTAAATTTTAAAAACTTTACTCCACTCAACCGAAAACACACTGACCTCAAATTAAACATAGTTTTGGCCAAGTACCCAATAGTACCCAAATACGCCCGAAAAGTTGAAACAATACACACCAATTAAGAGTTGAACATACATAATAGTTCCAAACACGTCACGTGATCTATTTTTTCAAGAAAATAAGGATTATTTATGACATATCTTAAACTTTCTTTTTCGGATTATTTCGTCAGTATTTATTCAGACTTTCCTGTAATGAGAAAAAGTCTAAAAACTTGAAGTGACCCTTGATTTTTTTGACGTAATTGAGTACTTTTCAAATTACGTATATTCGTTACCAAAATTTTTTCAAAAGTACTCAACATCAATGCGAAAGACCCCTAAAAATCGAAACGAATCTAAGACTCTTAATGATACAGTATGCCTCCAGTTAAATAGACATCTCCAAAGTCAAGCTTTCGACATGCGAAACATAACGAAGCGTAGGCGAGAGAGAAGGTGAACAAATGAATAATTACCGATGGTTTTATTTCCAAGATTTCTGTGTATATGGAAAATTGGCCTCCGTTAGAATAGAGCACTTTAGAAAGCCAAAACTCCGAAAAAAATAGTTAGAATCAAAAACAGTTTGCGAGCAGGCGTAGGCGACTACTCTCTGGTTCTCAAACAATAAATGAAAGCAACAATAATTCAGAGTCAATTTACTAGATAATTATGAAAACAATAATAAGTTAAATGGCAACTAAGAATCACCTGATAACTAACACGATTTCAAAAATATAAATAAACTTTAAAACCCCGGTGAGCAACAGAAAAAAAAGTCCGGCCACGGCAACCGCCACCCTTTATATAGGTGACGTTCAAGCGCCTATTACAGAAAGCCCAAGTATAGAGTTCATTTTTTTTGCAAAGGAATTCAAACGATAATTTTTGCATCCGACATTTGAATCAGAATTTGATTAGTTCTAGAAAAGTTACTGATAAGAACAAGTAACAGCATATCAGGTGATACCACTCACATGTGTTCAACAAATTATTTTGGTCATTGGAATGATGTTCACAAGAGTCTGACCTATGTCATCGGTTTTTTCTGATGATTTAATAAATCAATTCAAAATATTTTTAAATAAGGTTTAAAATTTCGATGAAAAATCACAATTGTTTCATAAAAAATGATTATTTCCCCCTATAAAAGCAGAATAATCACTCTATATATTTCTGGCGATATACTAATCAAGTACCTGTGACAATATAATTGGCTCAATTAATTTAATAATTACAAATTTCGTGAAATACTTAAAATTGCAATATAAATATCACTTTGAAAAAAAATATCTGTCCGTAAACCAAATTAATCTTTGTTTTGAGTTCAACCTGACAAAACACTTCCTAAAAACTGGCTATTTCAATTTTCATTGACGCAATAGGTCGCATTAATTTTTAAGTAAAAGATGGAAAAAAATTCAAAAAAACCACTCTCCAAAATTAACAAATTCCAAAAAAAAATAAGTCACTTTGAAATCCGGGCAAAATTCTTATAATGTATCAAGGAGACCACACATGTTTGCAACTATTGTAGATAAAATAAATAGCAGTCACCTAATAAGTTTCCACACGGGTAAGCGGAGATGTCGATTAAAGGGCCAAAAACAGGGGTTCAGCGGCTCAAGAAATACTAAAACCACACAACATATGATCCGTGGATATTGAACATTAATCTTGCTCCACAAACCACATCGAGCCCGGAATGCCGACCAATCAGAACGACCCTTTCAAAATGGCAATTTCACTAAAGCCACCTCCCTGAGTATGGCAAATAAAATTACTTATTACTTATGACCACAAGCGAACGTGCAGAACCCAAGTCCGATTGCTCAATTAAACCCCGGACAAATGAGCAAAAAACGTTTTTGCCTATTAAGTCCTCGGAAAAACTACTCCTCCCTGATTGACGGGTGCAAGAAGACTTAAACAGTAAAAGATCCTAGATACTGGCAAGCCAAGGTCCCACAATGCATTTGTATCGCTATTTTTGGAAACAGCCATTCCAAATCCCAGAAATTCCAAAATTGAAAAAAAATGAAAGAAATATTTCTCAAAACGCGATACAAAACTTTCATGACAAATTGAAATAAAAAGACTCTATCAACTATTTTTGTCCATATTTTTCAGAAAAAAACATTTAAAAGATACTCTAAGAAAAATTCATGTCCGATCCTCTAAATCGACCAGACTCCCTAAATTCTAAGATGAACTCTTGCCCCACCTGGGTAATTTCGCACTTTTCTCACCCCATCAAATCTTTTCATCGAATTTTTTTTAATTGGAAATTGGCTAATATATTAAGCCTATGGAAAAATTATGTTGATAAACGCTATACCGATCTAAAGAATCACATANATCAAAAAAAGCTTGGTCAACACTTGAAGGCACGAAATGGCCTCGGAGACTCCTTACAAAATTAAATCAAATTTTGATCCAGTTTCACAGAATTTATTGAAACCTTCAAAAAATTCTGTGTAACGTGATCAAAATTGAACTTTGAACAGGTAAAATTTTAAAGATCAAAATTTGAACTTCAAATTGAATTAAAATGGATTCTACAAGCGTAATCCTAGTTTGAATTTAAGTTGAGTTTTAACCAAGTCTCTTGGGAACCAGAACTTTTAAGGGAATCCAAAATAAATTTTTTTTAAGATTTTAAAAAATTCAGAAAAAAAATAATTAAAATCAAAAAAAAAAACACTTATTTAATGATCAAGATATTGGTAGAAGAGTTATAACTTATACAATACTCTGTTTTGGCCTCCGGATGTGACACCCCAGTTCAAATACAATTTTTACACTTGAACCCTTTATTCTTTTTTTTTTTAATTTTCGTCGGAAAAATAAAATTTAAATCTTATTTTCAAGCAAAGTTTTTTTTTGTTTAATTTTTACCAATTTTCCTTTTAGACTTAAATTCTCCCAATATTGATCCAGGTCTCAAAAATCTTCCTTTTAGTCTTTTATTCCAGTTAACCACGTGACCCGAGCTTCCGGAACATACATGAAATGACATGCTGTGCAATTTTTTTCCCAATTTCTTCTCTATAAAAATCTCTATTTTTAAAAATTAAAAATTTATTTTTCTTGGTTCGATTACTGAATAGAACCAAATTCTATTGGCCAATCACCGAGCCGGATTTGAAGTGCGTAGGTTGCCTAGTAAAACGTAAAAATAGAGGTTATTCTCAATCCTGATAAAAAAATTTACAGTTTTTTATGAAATCTGACTAGATTTTTGGTCAGTTTTCAAAGTTTGACAGTTCAATTAAGGACGAGTCATACTTGTGGCTTGACGTTGCGCCACGTGTCTTTAGAACTTGAAAAATTATTTTTATTTTTTTTCATTCAAAAAGTAAAATTTTAGAGAAAAATGGCACCACAGAAAAATAGATATAGAGCAGAAAATGAATATATTAATTTGCCACTGGCGACCAGGATGGTGGCTACGATCACGGCATTGTATAACATAGCGCTCATTTTTGACTTTTGCGACAAAGAAACGGTAAAAAAATTGATTTTTTTCAAAAAATTTTGGGTTTTTGACTTATACATGATATGTTTTACATGGCGGCGGTATCTTTATCACGTAATTTTAAATCATAAAATTTTCTGAAATACGCAAAAAAAATGGATTTTTTACATGTTTTTGTATGTAATTTAAAAAAATCCGTGCTAAAAATGCCTCCACCGTATTATTGTATCCGTTATGATGTGATTATTAACATCATACATGTACAACAAATTTAGGCGACATTCGGCGATATTGCCCCCCCCTGTATAATATTTAACATTCGAACTGTGCGAATCGCACAAATGATGATTTCCTTCTTTTGGGAGATTCGCTTCAAAACATGTGATGCGTTACATTAAAACAGTAACTTGAAAATCGAAGTAATTAAATGTATTTAACCCACACAGTCAATTTTGAAGATTTTTCATCTGGCATAAAATTTAAAGAAGACTAAAACAGTTTTCAAATTAAGTTTCCAAAAAATGTTCGAAAATAATTTTCGTAAAAAAAATCTCAATTTTTACCGTTGGACAGATAAAGCTATGTTTGACTTCGGAAAAATCTTAGATGGAGAGTTGTGGCGGCTAGGGACATCCTTTATGTGGTATGGATTTACTGCAAATATTGCTGGCTCATTTATTCGCTATATTTTCGCAATGGTTGGCTTTATCAAATATTTTTATCATTTGGAAGCACACTATTTCAGGTAAAAACTGAATAAGATTCAAAAAATATATTGTTGTTTATTTTTACCATATTTTTGACACAGAAATACTTTTTCAGAAATTTTGGAATCAGACTTAGTTGGCCAAACAAAATAACAATGTGCTAG
The DNA here is from genome assembly GCA_004367855.1 of Oikopleura vanhoeffeni. Taxonomy (NCBI): domain Eukaryota; kingdom Metazoa; phylum Chordata; class Appendicularia; order Copelata; family Oikopleuridae; genus Oikopleura; species Oikopleura vanhoeffeni. The sequence goes on along the minus strand of SCLH01001140.1, from coordinate 113,636 downwards.
GTCATACATCTCTAGAACCTGAGCTCGCTAGCGGTCACTGAATTTCAATCAAAATCAGTTCTCTAAAAATACAGCTCCTCGTAAAATACACATAAAACTCACTCAATTTTTTGAGGTCCCAGAGTTGTAATCATAGTTATTTTTTGGCCTACTTGGTTTAGCTCCAAAATGGGAGCAAAATATTTTTGTGAACGGTAAAGAGGTCGGTGGTTCACACAGATTCGCCTTTTCATTTATTGTTTTCTTCACGTTAAACGTTTCGGTAGTGAAAAATTTTTGATTGAAAGGTTTAACCTTTGACCATACATTGTACTTTGTTTAATCTGATTTGTCAGATCATTATTTTTACTTTATAACTCATTCTTTTTAATTTTAACCAATTCTTTGTTTACAGGGAAAATGTTTCAGGGAAAATCGGATTATTTTAGTCAGATGGAACCCTGTAGATAATTGTAGGTGCTCGTTTTTGCCAGGACTCATATAGTAGATTGATGGTTAGTTTAACAAATATGATTTTGTAGAAACTACGCAAAAGAGTAGTTTGCTATCGAAATTGAGGTACAAGTTTTAATAATTAAGTTTTGCGCCATCA
>SCLH01001140.1:95868-107283 GCA_004367855.1 Oikopleura vanhoeffeni | reverse complement strand
AAAGTATCTAAAAATTCACCGCAAAATAAAACAATTAAATTGTATTCTTCCGCAATGGTATAATTTATAAGTTACCCGAAAGGTTAAAATTTTCATTTTATTTGCGGCAAATTTTTCGGTAGTTGTCACGAAATGGTAAGCTTATTTCGGTCAAATTCGATTTTTTACTGTATAATTCTATCTTTTAGAGAGTCATAGTATCGAATTATAGCTCTCTTTTTCCTTTCCCTTTTTCTCCTCAAGGTAAAGAGAGCTTATATGTGCAATTTCAAATTTACCGAAGTAATGGTGCCTTAGCATCTCTTAGTACGAATTATTGGGAACTTTCATTTTTCATCTGTATGACTTATTATAAACCATGATATCATAAACGAAATTTGTCGGCATATTTTCAGGAGAAATAAAAATGGCACCGCGAGGAATTTCTGAATTTAAGGGCAGTAGCGCAGCGCAGAGCAGTAGCGCATAATGGAATTTCCATAGCAAGCATTTATATGAACATACATATGTATAATCCACATTGTTTAGAATTAACCAGATTTTCAAACAAAAAATTCATTTTCCATTACTGTGGTTTTGGCCTATAAAGGCAATACGGTAAACTATGAACAAAACCTACGCTTTTGAATTTCAAGATGAAGATTTAACAAATAAGGGTACCCGTCGGCATGAAACGTCTTTTCAAATGTGTGTTACAGTAAAACCGTGTTTCATAAAAACTTGAAAATAGTCTCATTAGAAGCTTCAAAACTTCGAGTATTAATTCGAAGGGTCGCTATTTCGTCAAATACTCTCAACCACCCGGTAAACCGGTTACAAAACCGAAAATTCGAAATTTAAAAATCTATCTTCTCCGTCATTATACATGCGAAAAAAATAAAATTTCATGGAAAAAAATAAAAGATTTGTGCTGTAATTTTAATCTTGAAAAATTACAAAAAAAAAATTCAAACTCAAGAAATCTCCAAAAAAACCCGGGAATTCAAGTAACTTTTGATTTTGTATATCAATTTATTAATTTTCAGTATACAAATTATGGTGTACAAATTTTACAGTACAATGTAAAGTATTCTACAGGTGAAGGAATTTAAGATTATTGAATTTTTTTTGCTCAATCGTAATAAGTTCTTACTTGGCAATTCATCGGGTATGTTCCATTTGCTAAATTTTTTATTAATTACTTAATATTGACCACTTTTCTATAAAAAAGTAGGTATAACATATTTCTGGTGGAAATACAGCCTGCGTTTTATCGTTAACTTTTTTTCTTTCGCGGAGACAAACCAATCAGTTAATTCAAAAATACTGGTCGCTGATTGGTTTGTTTCCGCGGTATAACAAACGCAGTAGACGATTAAACCCAGGGTAAAGAAATTATATTATTTCAAAATTTACCTGTTTGACAAATAGTCTCGGTGATTACGGTCCGTCTAACCACTGATCTGGCGTGCTTATGAAAATGTTGAGGTTGAAACAGTCTCATCGGATAGACCTGTTCCACAGGTTGAAAGCTCTTCATTTCATGACAAAATGATCTATATAACATTTCAGTATCATAATTTTCTGAGAGTGCGTTCATTTTTTGCTCCCCGTCAACATTTTCTTCGTTCGAGCTAATTTTCTCGGAACTGTCGATAATTTCGATATGTTTTTCTAGGGCTGACATAGAACCAGGTGTCTCGGCGGGGCGCCAAAACTCTGGGGTTGGTTTCGGCTGGATAGCAGCAAGTTGAGGGGTTTTGGGTGGGATCCCGTAGAAAGAATCGTTCAACAAATGCTTTTCCGTCATTCTTGGTACCCAGGAAACCGACGGAAGATCTAAATATATTTTGGTTAAATAATCGTTTACAGTTTTTAAGATATTCACAAATAAAAATTCAAAAAGTTTGTTAATGATGTGTACCTAGTATAAAATAACAATAAGTCTACTGATCAAAGTAAAAATTCGACAAAAAGTAAAATTTTCAGATAAAAAAATCGTAAAAATTCAAATTAATAAAATATCAAATTCGTAAAACAATAAAATTTGTGACTTCAAATTCTCTTTAGAATTTTTTAAAAAATTGAAACTTAAATTCGTTAAAAAATTGAAACTAAAATTTGATAAAAAAATCATTTGAAATAATAAAAATTCGTTCAAAAATCATCTGAAATAGTAAAAATTCGTTCAAAAATCATCTGAAATAGTAAAAATTCGTTCCAAAATAATCTGAAATACTGAAAATTCGTTTAAAAATCATCTATTTTAGATTATTAATTTACGGCCTAACTATAATTTATAGTAAAAAAAAATACTTACTGAATGTATCGTTTGCCGCAGCCATTTCTAGCTATGGTAATGGTGTGCTTGCTATTCTGCCCTTTAGAGGCGATTCAAAACTGAGACATTGATTCTCAGTAAAATGGACTTATTGGAATTCAGGAATTGTGCAAAGTGATGACATTGCGAAAATCCGATGGAACTGACGGAATAATTTGTCAATCTATCGGTTCTTTCTTGAGATTTTCTCCAATAATTAATACACTTGTTTACTCTACTGTACTCTGTTCTCTCTTTTTGATCCGCAAGATTCTCGTAGTTCGTGAAGTCTAACTCTCTTTTTTTATTTGACGAGCTCGTCATTTTTGACCAATTTCCAATATGTTTATAGTTTCATTAAGTGTTGCCAGAGCGTCCTTTGTGTTGCGTGGATAGGGAGAATTTTTCGTAAGATTTTGCCAAAATAACTTTTGGTCACGGTCAAAAAGCCGTTTGTCTGCCATTATTCATTTTATTTTTGATGAATATAATAAACCCATATTTTTTTATGATTTGAAAGAAATACTGCTTTATAAACGAAAGAGATAGGGCGCCTAAAGAGCTATCGCGACATCAGTGTTATGCCTTCTAACGAGCCGAGTGACGAGCGCTTTTATTCTCAAGCGGGTGATGTTGGTGTTTTATCCGACAATTTTACCGTCATCAAATAACCGGGCTTGTTAAAACTCAAGTCATTGTCGGAGAGGCTTTTTATCGTTTCTGATAAAAGCGATTTGATTATTAGAGTTCTGGAATCAAGATTCTGATAATTAGAAAATTTAAGCGCCCGGTTTTAGGTTCCAAACAATATTGACCAAAAATGAAATTTCCTCTACTTTTCTTGAATAATCTACATAATCTAAATCCTTTGTAAGGTCGCTAAAATGGAATTAGCAAGATGCTGGTGGTCCCAAAATTGGGCCTAAAATAGAAAAACTGCTCGTCTTAAGAGGACCTGGCAAACTTTTGAAAAATGTTGTCTTGTACGAGCACCGCGGCAAACTTTTCGACCAAGTGCTGCGCTTAGGTCGTCCTTATAAAGGCACGTGCTGTAACTTTTCTCTTGATAAAAATTCCACCAAATTCAATTCTTGAACTTATTTGCAATCGGAGATTTTTAATAAGTAACATAGATACAAAACCAGCGTAAAACAACGTAGCCTTAGTCATATATTAAACAATTGACCAATTTTTCGTTATCAGTGGGCAATCACACATACCCGAGCTCGTGAATAAAAGATGTAAGATAAAGAAATTTGTAAATCCTGAATTCTGACCATTAAATGTATCTTATGGATAGATCAGATGTCACTTGGAATACAAACTAACTATATCGATACTCTAGCGTTAAACGCCATGTAAGATATTTTTGAGTCCCATTATCCACTCGCAAATTATGACGATTAAAAAAGATCCATAAAATAGAGTCTTGTTTGTTTATGCGATGTCTTTGCATGTAAACAAACTTGGCAAGGACCGCAACGGGACGCCATGCGGAAAAACTAGATATGAATTAATGCCAATCCCATGTCGATGGAATCAATGGATCGTATTTAATGATTTTTCGGGACCATTAAATCGTCATAATTTGCGTAGTGAATATTGGACTCGAAATTACGTTACCAAATTAATACAAAAATTTGTATCTTATTTTAATATTTACACCTGGCCTGAAGTCATATCATGATATATATGTACTGAATGTCATTTTGTATCCAAGATTGACATCTGACTTCCATAAGATCATTAAAAATTCAGAATTAAGTTTTTACAGGTGACCACCCCCTTTAAGCAAACTATAGTTCTAAATTCCAGCTGAATGTTTCGTGCGTTAATCTTTTGCAAGAGCCCCTGCTATTTAAAAACTTCCCTACAGCAAAATATCCTTTTTTAAATTTTTTTTTAACCGTAAGTGATCAAATACAGAAATAGGATATTTTATAAAAATGTTTCAAAAATTCGAACTTTTCACGTGCATTTAACGGAAGTACTTGAAACAAGATAAATTTAAATAATACAGAAATCAATCACTGAGTCACTGAAACCTTGAGATTGTTTCGATCATTTTGTTTCTGGTGAATGTAGTCCCACAGTAAACTAGATTTAAATACTAATGAAATTCACGACGCCAGCAAATAAATACCGTTCAAAAAATGGGTACTTAGAATGAATGTTGCATACTTAACTTCAGACTATTTTAATATAATAATAGCTGCTGAGAATTCTTTCCTTTTTCCGATCTGGTGGTCTTTTCGTTGACGAATATTTTTTTAAATGTTAAAATTGCCAAGAAAATGAAGGGTTGGTGAGCGGAAAATTGTCCAGCTTTTGTTCGAAAATAAAAAAATGTTTTTCGAAATTGCCTATCATTTACCTTGCAATTTTTAGGCAATGTCAAAAACGGTTTTCATTCAAAAAATGTTTTGTACTGATAATAATATTCTTCAAGGGTTATAATTTCAACATATTAAAAAAAGTTTCGCCGCTCCTACCTAACCCTAAGTGTACAAAATTGAGTATCGAAAAGATTAGAATTAGTGGAGGTAAACTCGTACCAAAGTAAAATAGTACAATAACATTAGGTTGGGGGAGAAAATTTAGCAAACCACATTCTCGCCTATAGCTAACCATTGCAATAAAAATATCCTTTAAACATTTGTAGGCAAAAAATCGCACCCGATTCTATTGGTCAATTCACAAAAAATAGGAATTCCATTTTGAACATTAAACTAAGACTAAAAAGTCTGTGTTTTAAATCTACTTTACTGTAACCTTTTGTCAACAAACTTTCTACGGACACAGAAACACTTTTTTCATTCTTGGGGCAATAAGACATATCGTTTACATTGCGCTTTAAGCTTACAAATCAATAGGTAAATTTAAGGTGTTATCGGTAAGCTCAATAGTTTTGGATTAAAAGTTGAATAAGGGGAGATTAAGGCGAGATTGAAAAGTGAACATAAGGAAAATTTCAGAAATGCATGGAAAATCAAAGGCTTAAAAAATAAGTTGGATGAATAACCGCAATAATACCAGTTTAGACGCGAATAAAAATATGACACTTTCAAAAAAAGATTCGTCCTTTAAGCTATTTTATTTTAATATTTTCAGAGCGTAAATAAACTTTTGGACGTGGTTAAAATGTAACACGTGCATCAGAGCTATGATCGAAAACCCTCAGTCGTCGAATTGTATCACTTCGTCACACATAGAGAAGATCATCTTTTATTGGTCCTTCTCGAGAATCAGTCATCATTTGGACAGATTTTTTATTCTTGTGACGTAGTTATGAATTCGAGACTAGGCAGGATCTCGAATATGTTATTTCGATCGTATATCGATTAACGATCCCGTGCAGCAAACGATTTTTTCAGAGAATATCTCAAATTTACAGCAACTAATTACGTAGCTACTTGTCTCATCCAGAAATAAAAAATTACGCATAAGAAATTTCAAAATGTAGATTTCAATTTCCCAAAGACCTGATATTGCTACCTAACGAACTTAAAAATTTTAAGACAAATGGCCGAAGAATAAAAATCAAAAATCTAATTTCTATCGATTCTTTTCAAGTAGAAAATAAAAAAAGAGTCGTTTTGTAGAGCGGGGAGTCGTAATCAATTTATCGCGGCGAAAAATAGTAAGAATATAATATCGATTTCGTTTAACATTTTTATGTAAATTGTCTTCAAACAAGCAATAAGCCTGATGGACGGATGCCTTTATTATATCGATAATTATGCTAGGTGGGTCCTAAACACTTTTCCAGGAAAAATTGGATAGGTTTAACTTACCTAGGCATAATTTAGTCACTTCTGAGCATTTTTCAGAAATATTTAACCACAAAAATGGCGTTATCAAACAAACTAAACTGTTAATCCCTCTCACTCATGGCGCCATTTAAAAAAACACCTGCTAGATTAAACAAAACCGAAACTGCAGGTGCTTTTGATGAATCACTTTTTAGGTAAATTTTCTAAATCTGCTGCATTTCACCTTTTTGACCTGATGTCTCTGAGTACATTTTTTATTAATTTAAAGAATTGATATGCGTAGGTGAGGTTATTTTTTTCGGAAAACCTGTGGATTAAAGACCGGAAATTGCAGTTATTCTGAGGAAGTCACTTCAATAGAAAATTCAATTCTTAATTTTTCCATTATTAGTTTTGTTCGACGTCTCATTTTTTCTCCAAATGATTGCCGTAGGTTGAAGGCAATTTGTAAATGTACTTTTCTACAGGGTTAATAAAGTCAAATATAAATTTAAATTAATAAAAAATTAAAGCTAGTCCTTAACCTCTGGGAACGAAGAACAATAATAGTTGCTAGCACTTTTACTTTACCCGTATAGCGCTCAAGTTCAGCATAAAAGTGGCTTTCATGACTGAGAGGGTTTAAGAATTTTTTGTCAAACAAGGGAAGATCTCAACGAAATACAAATCATTCATATTTTTGAAGGCGTCGGATTTACATGCGAGAAAGAACATTTTTTAATTGAAAAAAATTTAATTCTATAGACTGAAAAAGCTTATGCTCTTTTCTCAATTTTTATTCGACGAAAGTGAATCCAGTGTTTTTTGACTCCCTCGACGAGATTTTAACCGGTTTAAGTTACTACGTTGGTTGCTTTGCTGATGCACGCGGTCGAAATGCTATTCACTACCAGGAGTAGGCGGAATTAACTACTGATTGGATTTTCGGTCCATAGCTTGTTTGTTTTCTTAATTAGAATTCGAATTATAAAATTTCAAGAAAATACATGAAATATTTAGGGTGTGAACGTAGAGTTTCTATAAAAAGAAGCCGTTTCGGATGTCACAAAATCATTTATGGCCTTAGTGACAGAAAAAAGCCTCATGTCTCATTAACTTTTTTTTCAATTTCCAAATCTACGCCCGTTCTGCCGAAAAAATAATTTGGTGAAACTAGTTTCATTTGTGATTATGAATAACTTAAACATTGCGTGTGCGGTAAAACTGTTTTTTGAAATTTATATAAATAATGTCGTGATTATGTTTATTTGGATGGAAAATAGGCAGTGTTTTCCGATGCGTAAAATTGAACTGCGCAAATATGTTTTTCTCCTATGTTTTTAATCAAATGCGTAGTGCGATACTTCTTGCTAAAAGAAACTGAAATATTTGAGCTATCAAATCTGATTGATTACATTATTTGAAAATTATTGATTAAAAAAAATGCATGGCAAAAAAGCCGACAATGCAGAGGAAGATTACTGAATAAAAACATTCAATATTGTGATTCTTTCTGAGAGAATTCTACTCTTTCTTGAGCTTTTCGCCTTCTGAAGATTTCTTTTTTCTTTATAGCTTTTTAATTCAACGTTCCCAACATCCTTAAATTCGGCCAGAAGTGCGCTTCCATAAATCATAAAAAGTCTTCGGTTCTGGTTCAATATTGCCTTTTCGGTAGTCGCTGGATATATAGTTTCATGTAGAGATTTCGAGTTTTTTTTACATGCTCGGTAATATTCGTATTCCAAGGTGTCGATTTTGTCCTCTGAAAGTTCCGCAACCTAATAATTTTGATTAAAATGATTTAAAAATTCGATAATCGTGAATAATCTTTATCAAAAATTCAATGCTCTTATATCATTGTGCATTAAACCCTGTTCTTCGAATTAAGCTCAGATTTATAATGGTGCATCTGTAAGGGGGGCGGGGGGGGAGCACGGCAAACACTCTATATTTATCGCTAATTTTTTGAAATCGCATTAAGGGCTGACTCAACGTTCTATATTTGATATCGGGTCTCAGAATTAAACAAAACGAGTTATAAATATTTGAAGCGATTGAAGAAATCCACTCTCTGCTATTAACTGAAGGTGACACCCAAATAAAAAAAACATTTTGTCTCAATCGCATATTGAAACAGTGCGAAACCTCAGAAACTCTGTTATCAGCAATTTAAAAAAAATTTTCTCATCAGGTTGAAGCATTACGCTGTTTTTTTTTTATTTTTGATCGAAAAATTTGAATTTTTTTTGTGTTTTTATCATTTTAAACTTTGTGTACAAAAAATCAACCTAAAGGTAAATTATATTATTTTCTTGTATGTTTTACGTTTGTTTTGGAAAGAATGGCTCCAATCTGTTGGTTTGCTTGTTCTTGACTCCATCATTTTTGGAACAATCTCGGTGATCTTTCAGCAGTCTGTTTATATCTTCTGGTAAAAGATTCAAACTTCCATTTTGCGAACTAGAAATATATGTCAAAACCCCAGGCAAAATTGGAGCGGACTCATTCGGCAAAAAATCACAATGGTGAGTCTGACATCTCTCATTAAAAAAAGACCCCCCCCAAAAAAAAAAACGTCGAGTCGGGACTTAGAGTATTGTTTCTCCCTCACGTAACGTCTGTCCAAGAGCTGAAATAAAATTCCAGGATTTCTCGTTGTGACACTTTGAATATTGGTGCTGAATTTTTCGAAAAAAGTACGGAAGTTTTTGAATGATGTACGGTCGGATTACCGGTCCAAAAATTCAATTTTGCCGTTTCATAGAGCAGATTTTTTGAGGTGAACATCAGTAATTTTTCACTTTTTTTGTAGTATGCTAAATTCGAAAACTCCCGCACTAAAATGAAGCCAGAACTTGAAATTTTGTCTTATTCATTTTTTTCATAAAAAACGTCTCAAATGGGAGTTTGAAGATTACTTTGTTTCTTGGTTAATTCCCCAATTTTGCTCAAAACAGCTTAACTGTTTAACTAAAAAGTTAAAAAAGCACTTTAGGAAATCGTTTGCGGAACTAAAGGAGGGGTTTCGATAGTTCTTCGAGTACTTAATGCGACGCGCTCAAGTTTGGGGACCTTAAAAAATGATAAATATTTCAAAAAATATTTTTTCGAAATAAAATTTTTCATTCTACATTCCAGATTGAATCACAGGCAATGTACAAGCAAAATTAAATCACGAATTTAATTACTTAAAGATACAGTAAGGAATGAAAATATATACTTCGTAAAAATACCATTTATGAAATTTTTTATATCGAAGAATTTTTTTTTCATTTTTTTGGATGAAAATCGATTCTCAAAAATGAGAATGCAGCAACAATTAACTTTTCTATGTCTGAGTTTCCGAGATATACGCGTCCGTCGTTACTCCCTTACGCAATGTGATCCAACGAATTGTTTTTGCGCCACATATATGTCCCAAAAAGCTTACATCCGCAAGCAGATTTTCAGCTGCTTCTGGTTCAAAAAATAATTCTTGTAAGTCAAGAACATAAAGGTTACTAAAAAATCGGGCTCGGCCGGATGAAAGCTCTGCGAAGTTTTATTTTCAAAAAAATTGAAGTGATCAGATGTGTAATTGTATAAAAATATTTTCACCCTTTCGTTATCATCCATGGTCGCGAACTTGATGGTGAGAGTACACCATGTGATTTTTCGGGAGAATTAGTCTGGTCCAAATTTAAGAAGTATCTCTCTACTCAGTAACCTTTAAAATATGTTATATTTGCACTGGACATTTTGCTTCTTTGAGGTAATCGATTGATAGGCTTTGATAATATTGCCTGCCGAAAAAACGTTAACATTGTTACTGCCATTTTCATCTTAAACATCTCGGAATTTGTTGATAATACATCAAAAGTTGGAACCCGTCCGCTTGACCCCTGAAAAAAATCGAGAGAGAAAAAAAATTACCCTGCTTTTTTTTAAACATAAGTTGAATAATCACCAATATAAGCAGAAGCTTCACAATTTAAGAAAATAATTTCAATAACCAGAATTTTATTTTGGAAATTTTGCATATGGATATTTGAGCCCTGTTAAGGGATGTGGTGCTTCGAGCAAATGTGCTGGGGAGAAATAAGCCCTTTGAAACTCAAATATCTTTTGAGAATTAATGGACACTATCTTCAATTGCACAATTGCAGTTATAACCTTGGAAATGAATAAAAGTGATAATTTTCTGTAAAATATTGTAACATGAGCCGTAAATGCAAATAAAACCTTATGCTGTATTTGCTCTTCATTGGAAGTTTAACTTCTATACCACGTACCAAAAATTACATTAGCGATATTATTTATCAAAAAAATCTCTACAATATAAGAAAAACCTGGGGGAAAAAAAACAAATAAGAAAATTTTTTTTTTTTTTTTTTTAATTCCCATCTTAATTTGCCGGGAGATTTTTTGACAAATTATTGCTATAGTTAAATATAGGCAAAATTACAATTTTTACAAAAAAAGTTAACTCACGAACGTACATCGATTTCGTTTCTATTTTCATAAATCATCTCATTATCTTAGTAAAATTCAACAGACTGAACAAATTTAATAATTTTTGTCAGATTTCTCGAGCATCTACCTATTTATGCAGATTTACTGCGCGCCATTATCATGATTAGCTAAAAAGGAAAATATTGAAAAGGAGCAATAAATCTTAACCATTATATATTGAATACTTCAGTTAGTGTAACTTTTGCTGTGATTATTATCTTCGAATTTGAGACTATCTATGGCTAGAATTGTAAATAAATAATTATTTTTGCAAGCAAATCGAATATTCTAGACTAGTTATTCGATAGTAAAAAAAATTTGCTTGCAATCAATTTCTATGTGGTGGATGGTCGCCTACAAGAATAAATAATACCGAATTTGAGACCGCGGTCGAAAATAACTACCTGCACCCACAATCCCTTTAACCCCGAGTGCATGAGCTATTTTCAAAAACACCTGTCAATTAAAGACCATAAATTGCAGTTGCTGATGATTCACTTTTAAGGAGAATGTCGAAACTGCTGCACTTGTCAAATTTTCCTGACGGTGAGTATTTTTTTATCTTTAAAAGCGATTGATAAATTGCGTTCACCAATTTTTCGACCAATTTAAAAATTTCCTAATTTTTCCATTATTAATTTTGTTTGACGCCCATTTCCTCACAATGCTTGCGTAGGTTGATGAGCACAATTGTAAATGATCATTTTCTAAGTCAAAATGTGAATTACATACTATCAAGTGGTAAATCTTTCCATAATCTAGCGTACTAGAGAAGAATAAAGTTTGCAAGCCTTTTACTTTTCCCGTAATAAGCGCTCAAAAATAGCTTCACAAGGCTTTATGGCCTCGGAGGTTAAGAGGGCTTAAAAA
>SCLH01001140.1:51700-94768 GCA_004367855.1 Oikopleura vanhoeffeni | reverse complement strand
GGGTTAAACCACTTGGTATCTGGATTTTAAAAAGTGGTGAATACGTTGAAAGAATGCATTGAACCCCAAAAAACTGCTGTGGCGTGATTTTTTCCTAGTGCAATGAATACTTAAAAAAAAAATCGAAAAAAAATTTTGATGACTGGGTTTTTAGTACACTTAATTATCACCTCGTATCAATTTGGGGCATTGTTAAGGCCTTTATTTAATCAGACAGATATACCCCCTTAAGGGGGTGGTCGAGGCAATCTGGACCTTTTTAAACTGCGCCTCAAGAATAAACGGAGAACAGTAGTAACTTCATTATACTTTGTCTGCAAAGACAAGGTTTTGATGAATCTTTGAGATTAAAAAAAAATATTTCCCATGTTTGGAATAGGCTGTCCAACCTCTAGAAAAGCGCCAAAAATTATTATTAAAATTTTTTGACAGCCTTCGTCCATGACCCAATTTGTCACGAATGACCATTTTATTCACGTGGGAATCGACGCTCGGGGCCGGAATTTTGATTTTTTTCCTAGGTGGCGCTAAATCGCAAAAATGATCATTTTTTTTAAATTTTTTCACAGCATTCATTGTTGGTCGCATTTTGGCTCAACTGTGAGAAGCGGTATGAAAATCGACGCTCGGGCCCCGAATTTACGATTTCGCCTTAGTTTGACTACAAATCGCGCCGAAAGTGGCGCGATCTGTTTTTTGCGTACTAGCCTACCACCAGTCAATTTTACAAAAAATGTTACCAGCCATAATTCTTAGAATTTTGCGACGGTCATTTTGCGCCTAATTTTTGGTCAAATTTGAAAATTTTAGAACTCGATTTGAAAACATTTCAAAATTTTTTCTACGATTATAAAACACTAGAAAATAATTCGATTGGTCAACTTGAATTTTGTTTATAAATCTCCGTTCTTGTTTACATTGATATTTTTTTGAAAATAAAATAAGTCTGTCACTCTGAGATTAAAGCTAACAACTTCAAACAAACTATTATTTATCTTCATCATGTCACAATGATTCATAAATTAGTAAGTGTAATNGCTAAAGAGCTATCGCGACATCATGATGTTTATGCCTTCCAACCGAGCCGAGTGATCAACGCTTTATTCTCAGCGGGTGATGTTGGTTTTTCTCCGACAATTTACCGCTCATCAAAATAACCGGTCTCGTTTAAAACTCAAGTCATTGTCGGAGAGGCTTTTTAATCGTTTTTCCTGATAAAAACGAATTTTTGATTATAAGAGATTCTGGAATCAAGATTCTTGATAATTAGAAAATTTTAAGCGCCCGGTTTAAGTGCCCAAAATAATCTAACTTTTCTCTTGATAAAAATTCTCACCAGATTCAAATTCTTGGATTATTTACAGGGTGTAAGGTTTTTCCCTTCTTTTTTCCAAACTGGTTACACTTGATTTCCGCCGTTTTGATTGGTTGAATCTGAGAAAACTCTTCTGACAACCAATCAAAACGGCGTAAATCAAGTGTAACCAGTTTGGAAAAAAGAAGGTAAAAACCTTACACCCTGTACAATCGGAGATTTAATACATGTAGGTAAAATAGATACAAACCAGCGTAAACAAAACTTAGCCTGAGTCAATAAATATTCAAAACAAATGACCGATTTCTTTTCGTTATCAGTGGGCAATTACACATACCGAGCTCGTTTGAATAAATTTAATTTTTACATCGTCACGACTTTTACTTAAGGGGGTGGTCAACCCTGTAAAATCTGAATTCTGACATTTTTAAATGTATCTTATGGATAGATCAGATGTCCACCTTGGATACAAACTAACTATATCNTCTAGCCTTAAACGCCAGTTGTAAGATATTTTTGAGTCTCATTATCTCAACCTACGCAAATTATGACCGATTTAAAAAAGATCATTAAAAATAGAGTCTTGTTTTGGTTTTATGCGATTTTCTTTGCATGTAAAACAAACTTTGGCCCAAGGACGCCACGGCGGGGTCGCCAATGGCGACTCGCCATAGCGAGAAAGAACTAGATATGAATTATGCCAATCCCATGTCGATGGAATCAATGAATCTATTTTAAATGATTTTTCGGGACCATTTTTAAATCGGTCATAATTTGCGTAGGTTGAGATATTGGGACTCGAAAATATTTTACACCTGGCCTTGAAGGTTATACATGTATGTATTGATATTGTCAGTTTGTATCCAAGATTGACATCTGATCTATCCATAAGATACATTAAAAACTGTCAGAATTAAGGTTTTACAGGGTTGACCACCCCCTTTAAGCAAACTATGTTCTCAAAATTCCCAGCTGAATTGTTTCTTGCGTTAATCTTTTCAGAGTCCTGCTATTTAAAAACTTACCTACAGCAAAATATCCTTTTTATTAAAATTATTTTTTTTAACTCGAAGTGATAAATACAGAAATAGGATATTTTATAAAAAATGTTTCAAAAATTCGAACCTTTTCACGGTGCATTTAACGGAAGTAGTTGAAACAAGAATAAATTTAAATAATAAGAAATACAAAATCACTTGAGTCACTGAAGACCATTGCAGATATGTTTCGATCAATTTGTTTCTGGTGAATTAAGTCCACAGTAAACTAGATTTAATATTCAATGAAATTCACGAACCCAAAATAATACCGTTCAAAAAATGGGTACTTAGATGAATTGTTTGCATACTAACTTTCAGACCATTTTAATATAATTAATAGCTGCTGAGAATCGACGGTGGTCTTTTCGTTGACGAATATTTTTTTAAATGTTAAAATTGCCAAGAAAATGAGGGTTTGGGTGAGCGGAAAATTGTCAGCTTTTGCTCGAAAATAAAAAAAAATGTTTTCGAAATTGCCTATCATTAACCTTGCAAACGGTTTTTCATTTACAAAAAAATGTTTTGTACGGATAATAATATTCTTTCAAGGGTTATGATTTCAACATAATTAAAAAAAGTTTCGCCGCTCCTACCTAACCCTAAGTGTACAAAAATTGATATCCGAAAAGATTAGAATTAGTGGTAGGTAAACTCGTACCCAAAGTAAATAGTACATAACAATAGGTTTGGGGTGAGAATAATTTCGCAAACCCACATTCGCCTTATAGCTAACCATTACATAAAAAAATACCCTTTACACATTTGGTAGGCAAAAAACTCCACCACCGATTCTCATTGGTCAATTCACAAAATAGGGAAAATTCTATTTGAAATTAAACAAGGACTAAAAAAGCTGTGTTTTAAATCTACTTTACTGTAAACTTTTGTCAAAAAATTTCTACGGACACAGAAACACTATCTTTTCAAGTCTTGGGCAAAAAAATGATCGTTTACATTGGCGATTTAAGGCTTAACAAATAATAGGTAACATTTAAGGGTGTTATCGGTATACTCAAATAGTTTTGGAATGTAAAAGTTGAATAAGGGGAAGATTAAGGCGAGATTGAAAAGTGAACAATAAGGAAATTTCAGAAAATGCATGGAAAAGTCAAAGGCTTATAAAAATAAGTGATGAAATAACGCAATAAATACCAGTTTAGACGGCGAATAAAAATATGACACTTTCAAAAAAATTACGTCCATTAAAGCTATTTTATAATTAATATTTCAGAGCGATAAATTTGGACTGTAAAATTGTACACGGCATCAGACTATATCGAAAATCCTGCTAGTCTCGAATGTATCACTTCGCAACAAATAGAGAAATCCAGTCATTTTATTGGTCACTTCTCGAGAATCCAGTCATTTCATTGGACAATTTTTATTCTTGTGACGTAGTGATGAATTTCGACGACTAGGCAGGATTTTCGATATATTGTTATTTCGATCGTATATCGATTACTATCCCCGGGTGCACAAAACGATTTTTTTTCCAGAAAATATCCTTCAATTTTCGAGCAATAATTACGTCAGCTACTCGTCTCATTCCGAGAAATTAAAAAATTACGCATAAGAAAAATTTTTCAAAATGTGAGATTTTCAATTTACCAAAAGTGACCTAATATTGCTACTAAACGAAATTTTAAAAATTTTTTAAGACAAATGGCCGAAGAATAAAAATTCAAAAATCTCAATTTCTATCGATTTTTTCAAAGTAGAAAATAAAAAAAGAGTCGTTTTGTAGAGCTGGGTATCGTAATCAATTTATCGCGCGCTGAAAATAGTAAGAATATATATCGATTTCGTTTAAAATCATTTTTTATGTAAATTGTCTTTCAAACCAGCAATAAGCTCTGATGGACGTATGCCTTTATTATATCGATAATTATGTCTAGGTGGGTCTAAACACTTTTTTCCTAGTGAAAAGATTGGGGATAAGTGTTTAGACTTACGTAGGCATAATTATCGATATTCTGAGCATTTTTTCAGAAATATTAACCACAAAAATAGCGTTATTTCAAACAAACTAAACTGTTAACCCTCTCACTCATGGCGCCATTTAAAAAAACACCTGTAGATTAAAAACCAGAAACTGGAGGTTGCTTTTGAATGAATCACTTTTTAGGAAAATTTTTTCTAAATCTGCTGCATTTTCACTTTTTGACCTGATGTCCCTGAGTAAATTTTTATTTTATTTAAAGTAATTTTGATAAATTGCGTAGGCGAGGTTATTTTTTCGGAAAACACCTGTGGATTAAAGACCGGAAATTGCAGGTTATTTCTGAATGAATTGCGTAGGTTGAAGGCCAATTTGTAAATGTCATTTTTCTACAGGGTTAATAAAGTCAAAATGTAAATTTAATAATATGAAAGTTAAAGTCTATCCTTAACCTCGGGGACTGAAGAACAATAAAGTTGCTAGCACTTTTACTTTACCCGTAATAAGCGCTCAAAGTTGAGCCATAAAAGTGGCTTTCATGACTGAGAGGGTTAAGAATTTTTTTGTCAACAAAGGGAAATCTCACGAAATAAAAATCATTCATATTTTTGAAGGCGTTGGACTTACATGCGAGAAAGAACATTTTTTTTAATTGAAAGAAAATTTAATCTATAGAATGAAAAAGGCTCTATGCTCCTTTTCCTCAATTTTTATTTTGACGAAATTGAATCCAGGGTTTTTGACTCCCTCAGCCGAGATTTTAAACCGGTTAAACGTTTGGTTGCTTTTGCTGGAGCACCGCGGTCGGAAATGCTATCACTACCAGGAGTAGGCGAATTAACACTGATTGATTTTCGGTCCATAGCTTGTTGTTTTCTTAATTAGAATTCAAATTTTTTTCAAGAAAAACATGAAGTATATTTAGGGTGTGCACGTAGATTTCTACTAAAAAATCCGTTTCGGAGCACAAAGTTTCATTGAGGCCTTTTAGTGATCAGAAAAAAGCCCTCATCTTCAGAACTTTTTTTCAATTTTCCAAAGCTACGCCCGTTCTGACAAAAAAAATATTTTTGTGAAAAAAGTTGTTCATTTTGATATGAAAACTTTTAAACAATGCGTGTGCGGAAAAATGTTTTTGAAAATTTAAAAATAATGCGTGATTTTTATTGTTTATTGATGGAAAATTAGGCAGGTTTTCGATGCGTAAAATTTGAACCTTGCGCAAGATTATTTTTTTTTCTCTTATGTTTTTTTATCAAATGCGTAGGCGCGATACTTCTTGCTAAAAAAGCTGAAATACTTGAGCTAGTCAAATTGATTGACTACATTATTTGAATTATTGATAAAAAAATGCATGGCTAAAAAAAGCCGACAATGTAGAGGAAAGATTACTGAATAAACATTCAAATATTTGTGATTCTTTCCTGAGAGAATCTACTCTTTCTTGAGCTTTTCGCCTTTCTGAAATTTCTTTTTCTTTTATAGCTTTTTTAATTTCACGTTCCCAGACATCCTTAAATTCTGCACAGAATGCGCTCCATAAATCATAAAATTCTTTCGGTTCTGGTTCAATATTTGCCTTTTTCGGTTTCACGGCATAAAAATTCATCAAATTTCGATATTTTTTACGAGCTTCGGTAATTGCCATTCCAAGGTTGTCGATTTTTGTCCTCGAAAGTTCCAGCATACTAAAATTTTGATTAAAATATTTAAAAATTCGAAAACGTGAAAATCTTTATCAGAAAATTCAAGCTTATAGCAATAAACCCTGTTCTCGAATGTAAGCTCAGATTTATAATGGTGCACTGAAAGCAGGCAAAAATTCTACATTAATCTTTAAATTTTTGAATTGCATTAAAAACCCAAGTAAAAAAATCAT
Organism: Oikopleura vanhoeffeni; assembly: GCA_004367855.1. Taxonomy (NCBI): domain Eukaryota; kingdom Metazoa; phylum Chordata; class Appendicularia; order Copelata; family Oikopleuridae; genus Oikopleura; species Oikopleura vanhoeffeni. The sequence continues at coordinate 88,595 of SCLH01001140.1, read as the reverse complement.
TTTTTTTGTGTCAATCGCATATTGACAACAGTGCTAACCCTCAGAAACTCTGTTATCAGCAATTAAAAAAATTTCTCATCAGGTAGAAGCATTACGCTTGTTTTTTTTTAATTTTTGATCGGGAAAAATTTGAAATTTTTTTGCGTTTTTATGCAATTTTAAAATTTGTGTAACAAAAAATCAACGCCTGCAGGTAATTTAATTATTTTCTTGTATGTTTTACGTTTGTGTTTTGGAAAAGAATGGCTCCAAATCTGTTGGTTTTGCTTGTTTCTTGACTCCATCCAATTTTTTGGAACAATCTCGGTGATCTTTCAGCAGTCTGTTTATATCTCTGGTAAAAGATTCAAACTCCATTTGCGAAACTAGAAATATATTGTCAAAACAGTGCACTTTTCATTCAAATTTAGGAGCGGACTCATTCGGTAAAAAATCACAATGGTTGAAGTCTGACATCTCTCAGACGTCGAGTCGGGACTTAGATGTTATTTTTCTCACTCACTTTAGTGCTTAAGAATGTGATCACGGAAATTGTTTTTTGCGAACATATATGTTCCCAAAAAGCTCTAATCCCGCCAAGCAGATTTTTCCAGCTGATCTGGTTCAAAAAATAATTCTTGTAAGTCAAGAACAAAAGTTACTAAAAAATCGGCTCGGCCGGATTGAAGCTCTGCGATAATTTTTATTTTTCCAAAAATAATTGAAGTGATCAGATGTGTAATTAGTAAGAAAAATACTTTTCATTTTCGGTTTATCAAGTCTCATGGTCGCCGAACTTGATGGGTGAGAGATGTGAGAGTACAACCATTGTGATTTTTCTGGCTGAATTAGTCTGGTCCGAAATTTTAAGAAAATCTCTCTACTCAGTACCTTTTAAAATATCAGTTATATTTGGCACTGGACATTTTGCTTCTTTGAGGTCATCGGATTGATAGGCTTTGATAAATTGCCTGACCAAAAACGTTAACATTGTTCCTCCATTATTCATCTTTACATCTCGAATTTTTGATAATACATCAAGTTGGAACCCGTCAGCTTGACCCCTGAAAAATAATGTGAGAGACGAAAAAAAAATTATCCCTGAATTTTTTTTTAAACATAAGTTGAATAATTCACCAAAATATAAGCAGAAAGTCTTGACAATTTTAGAAAATAATTTTCAATATCCAGGAATTTTATTTTGGAAATTTTGCATATGGATATTTGAAGCCCTGTTAAGGGGATTGTGGGTGCTTCGAGCAATGTGCTGGGGAGAAATAAGCCCTTTTTAAAACTCAAATATCTTTTGTGAGATTTAATGGACATCTATCTTTTCAATTGCACATTGCAGTTTATAACCTTGAAATGAATAAAAGTGATAAATTTCTGTAAAATATTTAAACATGAGCCGTTAAATGCATAAAACCTTATTGCTGGTATTTCTCTCCATTGAAGTTTAACTTCATATCCACGTATCCAAAAATTACATTATGCCGATATTATTTATCAGAAAAAAAATCTCTACAATATAGACTGATAAAATTTTTTTAATTCATCTTAATTTGCCGGGAATTGTTTTTGAAAATTTATTGCTATAGTTAAATATAGGCAAAATGAACATTATTTTACAAAAAAAAAGTTTAACTCACGAACGGTACATGCGATTTCTTTTCTATTTTTCATAAATCAATTACTCGAATATCTTGTAACAATTAATAGATGTACAAATTTTAATACATTTTTGTCACTTTCTCGCAATCACTATTTTATGCGATTTAACTGCGCGCCATTATTAATTGTTAGGCTATAAAATGGAACTATTGAAAAGAGAGAAATCTTAACAATTATAATATTGAATACTTTCATTAGGTGTAACTTTTTTGCTGTGATCTATTTATTTGTAATTAGTACTCTAATTAATAAGTAATGTTTTGATAGCAAATCCAGCATGATTCTAGAATATATTTTCGATAGAGAAAAAAAATTGCTTGCAATCTTCTTATGTGGTGATGTCGGTAAAGAAAATATACCGAATTTTGAGACCGGTCGAAAATAACTGCTGCACCCACATCCTTTACCTCCAGGGTAGCTATTCTAACATCGCTGTAATTAAGACAAATTGCGTTGCTCTGATATTCATTTTAAGCGAAATTTTCGATGCCATGTTCAAATTTGTCTGCGGCTGATACATTTTTCTTTAGTAATCCCTGGGTCGTATTTACCTATTCTGAAACATATTAGCGACAGGGTCGAGATATGATTAGATTAGCCAGTTGGTAAATACATCAACTTGCGAAAAAATTTCCAAACTTATTTTGTGACACACTCATTCACCATAAGCTGCAATTCCACTAACCAAACGGAATTCCCTCCTCTGGGTATATTTGAAAATAAACCTAATTTTAACATAACGTATTGTATACAACTTGTAGGACGTTTGCATTCTATATTATTCTCGACGTGAAAACGTCAAACCGTTTTTCGGACTTTGTTAACGGTAAAATCTATCACTCCCTAGTTAAATTTCAAAAATTACCAAATTTTTGCAAATAGCTTACAACAACTTTGTAGAGCTTTTGTCAAATTTCGCCAGAAACAAATATGATTTTCATACGTGAAAAATTCCGAAAAAAGTGCTTCCATTTTCGAAAAGGTAGTTAAAAGAAGTAAGACCACTGAAGAATTGGCGTTAGTCAACCATATTTTACATTTTATCGTCAATACACAAACTTATTTTAAACTATTTTAGAGGAATACGTAAAAAACGAAAAAACGCAAAATTTCGAATTTTTGTTTCATTCGTTTTTTATGCGGGTTTCATAACTAAACACTTATTGGCGGCATTTTTACATAATACTGCAGAAATGTAGGCGGATACCCTTAAAACGATTTTCGTAATCTTTCAGCCATGTTTAGAAATTTAATTTTACTATCTTTTCATTCATATTTTGTTTTGACGCTCCCATTCCTCAAAAAATGAATTGCTGTTAAGCACAATTTGTAATGTCATTTTTATTCAAAATGGAATTACTACTATCAAAGTGTAGTCTTTCCTTAATTCTAGCTTAGAAAGTAAAGTTGCAGCACTTTCTACTTTTCCTAATCAGCGCTCAAAAATAGCCTTTCAAAAGGCTTTATGCCTCGGAGGGTTAAGAGGCTTAAAAAGTCAACGGACTTGGGCACCCTAGGCAACACTCGCTACAATATTAAATCCGATTATTTTATATTTCATAACGTCCGCTTATACATTTTTTTTTAAATTCAGTAGAAATCCCATTTAGAATTTATAATGAATGTTAAATTAAATGCAATCGCTATGATACCAAAAGATTCGGCGTTGTCAATTTTTTACTATTGAAATCCATAGGCAATTAATGTTCATCACACCTCGCGTGAGCATACAATTTCTGGCCAAAGTTCTATGATAATTTTTTTTATGTTTTGCTAGGCTAAGTTTTACAGTACCTGGTTCTGTTACCTCCATTCAGGTAATTTCCTATCCTCAAAATCATGCCAAGAATTTTGATAATATTTTCACCACTGAGGAAAATATCATTTAGATCATTTAACATGGCCAATTTTGAATCAACACTTTCCGTTTGCTCCTTGAACGTATCTTCGAAAATGATGCAAAAAACGCGCTCTTCGAATTGGGGGATATTGGACATTTTTATAAGAAATTTTTCTGGTCGATCTAGTGGAACTTTTTTTGTTTCGTCTTCAATAGCCAATTGGGCGGTCTCATGCGCTTCGATAGACTCAACTTCGGCATTTGTAGCTCGCAGTTCATAAAGGCCTTAAAAATGAAATTGACAAAAAATACAAAAACAAATCAAAAAAAAACGGAAAACGAACATAATTTTGAGTTTCCTTGGAAAACACGCGCACTTATTTTTTGAATCAATAATTCTTCATTTCAAAAAAGTAAATATTATCGCAAAATTTTTAACATAAAACTTTCAGAATATTTGTTTTTTTGTGAAATGCAGAAAAATATTCCAAAAGTTTTTCAAAAAATAAGTGCAGGTGCTTGTCTACTTTATAACTTAAAAATTCCCCCGTGCCGAACCCTTTAAATCCGTTATGCTTAGGCAACGCACCATGTACAAAATTATATTTTAAATGACGCAATTCACCAATAAATGCGAAAAAAATCAAGGATCAAATTACCGCGCGAAAAAATTGAAAAAAAGAAAGAAAAAAAAATTGTCATTTTTACCGGTCAAAATTTTAAATTGACAATTTGAGCAGGTCCGCATCGCCCGCAAGAATTTCCATCAAGTACAAATTGTGGCCCATAAAATTTTACCTAAGATAAGCAAATAAAAAGTGGAAGACGGCCATAACCTGAATTAATTTTTCCATAAAAAACATTTTTCCACCTACGCATTTTCGATGGTCAAATTTTTCAATCAAATGACCAAATTTTTTTCTTCAAACTTATTCAAAAATTATTAAATCTGTCTAAACCCAAATTTCGTTGCGGTCACGCTCGCGCTCTTTTCAATTAAAAAAAATCAATATTTATCTCCCTTTTATCGAGTTTGAAGCCAGAAAATACAGTTTTATAGAGCGTTTTTCTGACCACTAGGGGGCCCAAAATTTTTTTTTATCATTGGGATCATTTCATTTGGTTACGATAACTCCATGAGGTCAAAGAGCATTCATGAAAACTTCAAGTTTGAGTCTTCTATCTCCCGGTGCGCACCCTAGTTATGCTGCATATTTTAATAATTATTTTTGAAATTGTCATCAAATTCGCAGGGAAAATCTGCCTCTTTGTCCAAGTTATTCAAGTAATCATGTAAAATGACCCCTTGTTCAGATCAAATTACAGTTTTGATTTTTTTAAGATCGCTGACTATTTCTGACTCTCCCCTGATAATTTCATCGAAAACATTAAAACGGGTTTCGAGAAGCCGATAATTTCCGGTTAAAACCGGTAAAAATACAGTTAACTCATTAAAATGAAATAAATACGTATTTTTACAAAGTTGCTTCAAATTTTTCGAAACTTTCGGTCTAGGATAACTCGACGCCACATAAAACGAATATGACGATGAAAAAATAATTCAGCGCCACCTAGCGGTGAAAAATAAAATTTGAGCTCGATATGGTTTCCAAAATACCTCGTAAAAGATCATTATCAAATTTTGCGTCCATCGTGACCAAGGCTGAAAACAATTGATCGGCATTTGCCTTCGTTGACTGAATNTCGTTTTGGATCTAGAATTTTTGCAGCTTGAAGTTTTTTAGGTTTTTCAATTTTTTTCGCCTTTGGTTTTTTAATAGGAGCCATGTGCGAAAATTCGCTCTCCAAATCGGTTTCAGGAATGAGCTGGATTTCTTTTAGTTTATTCCAAAGTAAATGATCGGTTTTTTGCCGTTTTTTCTGGAGATCGTGAATTTGAAGCCGATTCCAGTATAAGGGTTTCATCCTCTGGTTCGGTTGAATTATCTCTTTTTTGGGGGCGGCCGCAGACATTCCGGCAAACAATCCCGGCCCACCAGGGGGCGGAGGTGGTCCACCTGGTCCCCCTCCCGGTGGCGGAGGAGGACCAGGCGGACCTCCCGGACCAGCCATACCGGGAGGAGGAGGTGGTGGAGGGGGACCACCGGGACCAGACATTCCCGGGGGAGGAGGTGGAGGCGGGGGCCCACCAGAAAATCCACCAGGTGGTGGAGGGGGACCAGGCGGACCAGACATTCCCGGAGGAGGGGGTGGAGGTGGAGGACCACCAGGTGGCGGAGGAGCACCTTAATTTGGCACATTAACTTTTAAAATAAGACCCAAAGAAGCCATTTGTATTTTGCTGGGATTATATTTCAATTTGAAATCATATCCTTTTACCAACGGAACTCCATCTCAAAAACGTTTTCTATCTCTATAGCGCGTGTTCGAATAGGCAAGGGTGCTTGATATTGGGACCGCTAAATTTGATCGGTGTGTATTCACTTAAGGGGGTTATCCATGCTGTAAAGGCTTTTTCGAAGGCTCATAACTTTTTATTCCTTCCTACAAATCTTATAAAAATCTTAGGAATAGTAGTGCGTAATTCTCTGAACACATTTAGTTCTGACTTTTTCATAGCATGGTTCGACCACCGGTGAATATTGAGTTAAACCGGCGAGGGCAGAAAAATTTTTTTGAAAGTTTCTATTTCTTTTCGCCTTATTTCAAAACCAAACCTCATTTCGGAATGTAACCAAGTCTCAAGGGTGGTGTTACGCAGATGCAAGCTTTTTTAAATTTCGCTGTAATCGACAAAATAGTGCGCGAAATCAAAATTTTGAATATATTAAAAATGTTGAGAATTAGGACAATTTAAATCACACAAAGATTCCTTGGGTACGGTTTCTGGAAACAATATAAGCCAATATGTCTATTTTGACACACCGGATTCTAGAAAAAAAAATAGACTTTTTCATCAAAATTATTTTTTTCTTTAGCACCGTAATGGACTTATCAAAAAAAAAAATGCTCCGTGTAACTTCAATTCACCGGTTGCTCGAACATGCTATGAAAAATCAGAGGTAAATGTGTTTCAAGATTACGCACTACTATTCCTGAATTTTTATAAGATTGTTATGAAGGAATAAAAGTTATGAGCCTTCGAAAAGCCTTTCCAGGCATGGCACAACCCTTCCTGACATTCCGCTCGGAAAATCAAAAAAACATGTGGTCTTGGAGTTTTTTTTAATTGTCCTGTTGGATGCAAAAATCCTTTGTGATTATCTTGTTCCGTTCCAAATGAAGTGTAAAAACCTCAGCCGGTGTTCATAAAAAAAGTTTACCTAAGCAATCATAAGAATCACTTAACACACATCAAGTGGATTCTAACTCGCGCTATAGAGCATAAATAACGTTTATTGAGATTGAGTTCGTGTTAAAAGGATTTATTTATCCAAAATGTAGGCATTTTTTAGTTTTCTTTCAAAACAGCTTGTTGTTGTGAAACCAAAAATTGGAGATATCTTAAAAGTCAAAATGGTCAATTTCTACCGGTGTTACCAGTATTTAAGGTTAAAGACTTGGTAAGAAAACAAAATCAGGAATATGGAGCACTGTAAAGAATGATTTATGGTCAGTGTTTTTTGAATTAATTGGTCAAAATTTAATCAATTTTATTTCATTTATTTTTTTCTCCGATAGGCAAGTTAATTTCGACCACTACTTGAACACGCAGTAAAATGCTCTAAACATACCATAGACTTTAGAACGACCAGGTGGTGCAGGAGGGGGCGGTACAGGGGCCGCCGAGAGGGCGGGGTTTCCTAATGTTGCTTTTCCAGGTTGTGATGGAGGCTGAAGATTACACTGGATGCCGATTTCTGTCAGTTGAAATAATGGAAAACTGTCTACGAGACTGTCGCAGATATCTCGACAAAATTTTAATTTTTCATCTTTATCAACTGTCATTTTGATGAGGTCTTCCACAATTCCATCTGCTATCTAAATTCAAAATTTTTCAATACGCAGTTAAGGAAGTTCTGTAGGCCAGAAGGATTTTTTAAAGGGCTCATAACTTTTCATTCCTACATACCAATATTATAAAAGTTCAAGAATTATAGTTCGTAATCTCTAGAATACGTTTTCAATCCTTTTTTTCATGGCCTAGCAGACCAATCGGTAAATTGAGTTAACCACGAGCAACAAAAATTTCTTAAAAGTCGTATTTGTCCGTGCTCTTTTAGAAAATTTTCAAACTTGCACATAATTCCTTAAATTAACAAAAGTCAAAAATAGTAGAAAGTCTACATTGTAATTTTTTCCGTAAATAAATTCCCTCGGCCAAAGTCACGTGTTTGAAACGTGGGCCTCTCCTCTCATCCTTTCGATTAATCCAGATGATTTTATTGAGCCCCAAAAATCGTATCTAGGTCGCTGGGACGTTTTTCGCTCCCAGTAATAATTTTGATTAACCTACCGGATATTGTCTCTTTAAATAAAAAATATAAGTTTCCTTATTTTGAAGTTAATTTAATTTTCTTATCCAAAGCGTTTCATTCGTCCAAAGAGTTCCGATATGTGGTAAATATTTGAAACCCTAATTATTATTTTAATTAACTTGATCAATTAATTAACTTTTGATCGGATATATTTTTAGTATACGGAAATAACAAAAATATTATCCTGTCTAAAGTTAACATTTTTTGAATTCTAAAATGACGCTTCTGCAGGAGCCGCCGGGAGATACAATAAATTTAATTACCAAGGTTATTATGGTTCAAAACATATTTCTTCAACATTTACGGGCCATTGTCACATGCTACTCTATAAAATTATTACAGTCGTGGTATTTTTATAATTATAAATTAACTTATTAATAATAAGTTATTATGCATATCATCAACAGAATGTATATGGATTTTATTATTGTTAATATTAGGTAGATTTTTTTACGTTAAAAATTCATTATACCTATGCTAATCACATGATCCGAATATAATCCCCTTCATATGATTAGTATTATAAACTGATCAAATAATCGACATAATATGCCGAAATCTTAATTTTTTTTGTGGATTATACTGTGTATAATTTATACAAAAAAAAACGAAAAAATTCTAATTTTTGTTTTACAAAATGTTTACCATAAATTCTATTATAATACTAAAGTATATTAAATGTATAAAACTAATTATACATATAATATGTAACATATGACATGTTATTGGCCATAATATAATTTTCTGGTAAAAAATAAAAATGGAAAAAAAATTAAAATTTTTCAACAATTGATAAATTTCTTGGTAGATGATTCTGACGGCACCTGATCAATAATTGAAATTAAAATATCTTTTGAAATCTTTTTAGTTCTCTCCGCATTACTCTCTATATGATGTGCACCACTTTCATTTAGATCTAGAATGGCTTCATGTAAAATTTCATCCAATAACCTCTCTGCCATGTCCTTCGCATCAGCCTGTTCTTTTTGTCTCGTCATTATCTCTTTTGCTTTGATAGCGTATTGATAAAGGTTTTTGAAATTCGGAACACTTTCATAATTTCGAACAAATGGCGAGCAGTTCATTTTTAGAAAAAAAATCTATCCAGTTTTATTTAAAAGAAATATTTTAAATATGTTTTCTCTAATATCGGTCCCAGGCCTATTTATAAAAATGAATGGGCCTACTTATGACTGAAACATTAACAAAAATGCATTTTCGAAGGTATGAAAAAGTATATAACAAAAATGTTTGTTTTTCGCGAAAAAATTGTGTAAATTCTCACATAATATATTTGAAGGAACCCCTCTTGATCATTTTTCAAATCGGAAAGTCGTAAAAAGAGCGGAACAAAATGTGTCAATCAAATAAAAAAGGGGTTTAAAATCGTCTTAGAAAATGTAAGCTCGCGACAAAAATAATATTGAAATGAGCAAATAAGGAAATGAGAAAGCTAATGGATCACCGTCGGAAGTTTTGGATTTTTGGACAACGGCCAATATACGTCCTGGTTTTTTGATAGATCAAAATGAGGGAAATATAATTTGAGGATTTATTTTTAATCAAACAATTAGAGTTTAATTGGAATCGTCTTTTTGCAATTAAAAATTGAAGCAAAAATTGTTTAGCGAACATTCAAATTTACAAGATAATTTTTCGAAATAAAATAATTAATTTTTTATTTTGTTGGATGATTTTAATTTTTTAAACTTTATAATCGAAATTCCTTTAATTTTTGTTTGCAATATAATGTATTATAATTTAATTATCTGCCGTTTGACACTTCTCTCGAAAAAATCTGATTATATTTATCAGATTAAACTCTGTAGATAATTGTATAGACCCACTTTTACTAGGACACTTGATTTGACTCATATAGTACATTTTATGTTTTGTCAAAAATCAGATTTTTCAAAGTTGAAAATAAAATCACTTAAGTTTTCTCTCAATAATTATGTAAGGGCTTGTAAAAACAGGGAATTGTGCTTGAAAAATGGTTTCCTCAGACTAACAGTGCCAGAAATATAAGGTGTTTAAAAAATCAAGCCATCGAAAATCACGATCTGTGAATAAAAAACAGCAATATTCAAGCCCTGATTTTAAAGTTAAAAATTAATATTTTCGAAAAAAGAAAATCTCGCAATAATATCAACTTTTCTGTCACTCATGTAAATTTTTTTTCGTAATTTGACCGACTGGCACGATTTTCAAAATGTCTATGATTTTAGCTTAATTTTTCTTGACATTTATTTAACAATTTTTTTTATAATTATTTAAGGGAGTACCCCAAGTTTTTTGTATGATCGTACCGGTATTTGTACCGGTACAAAAAGTCGATTTTCGGATTTTTTAATACATTTTAATTGGCCGAGGTGATTACAGATTTTTTTTATTTTTGGGGGATATGATATCATATCCCGGATATGAATGAATTTTAAAAAATAAAGGAGAATTTGCGAAGAAATTTTGAAATATCATCTTATTCGTCCGTAATCGTTGGAAGGGTGCTCAAAATGGCTGTTTTTGGTACATCACGGCTAAAACATTTTAACTCGAACATCTGAAGTCAAAAAAATTTTTCCCGAAAAGCGTTTTTTTAGAATCGAACATATTTGGAAAATATGGAAGGAATTTTTGATACCTTGTTTAGTTTATGATTCGAGGTGCTTGAACTTTAGGTTACTTTAAAATTCGGCAAAAATATGTTTTTTCTCAGGTTTGCAAAATTATTTTTAAAGAAAATAATTTTATTTTTACGATGTATCAAAAATTTAAAATGGTCAAAAATTAGTTAGATCCGATGTCTATATCACGAGTTTTAGTCAATTATTTGGAAAAAAAATACTTAAAAAAAAGAAATTTTGCAAATTTATGAGTTTTTTTCGGTCAAAATTTAAATTTTTTAATGTTTTGTAAGCAGACCGTTAACAAAATTTTGAATGCAGGCCAAAAATTAATATTTCTACCACATATTGGGTTTCCCGAGAGTATAATCCTCGTAGGGTACGTCGATTTTCAGGATCGGAAAGGAAACCATTTGAAATTTTTTTATTTTCAAAAATTAAATTTTTTTATTTTGATTCTCAAGATTAAATTAAGAGTGAACTAATGCAACCAAAATTAGCGTCAACGGGGTACAACTTTAAAATCCAGTAGAAGGAAATTTATGCTTAGAAAAAATAGGAAATTTTTTTCAATTTTTTTGGAATGAAACCGATTACAAAATTGAAAGTGAAGTAAAAATCAGCTTTCTATCATGTCTGAGAGCTGAAATATAACGTCCGTGGGGTACTCCCTTAAGGGGGTAGTCGTCGCATTTTGAGGGTTTTTCAATAGCCAATTGTCGCAAAAGTACAAATCGTTCGACCAACTTTTACCTTTCTTTGATATATTTAAACAAAATCTTGCATCCTCAAAAACAATGGAAAGTGACGGATGGCTAATTAATTAATAAGTAGTAGTAACTTTGATTTTTCAGTTTCCCTGTAAGTTATCAACAAAATTTAATTTGAAAAATGACCTCTATATTATTTTGAAAAATTGCAATTTACTATTTTCTACGAATTACGCAAAATATTTTCGGATAATATTGTATATTTTGCTCTTTTTATATATTCGCTTTCCTTCAATAACATTAATTGATTTTTCAATAATTGAGCCTAGAATAAAGGCACAGTGTGGTTCAGCCTTCCCAACATGCTCGTCTCTGATAATATCGAAACTCCTCTGCTCCTCTAGAATCATATTTAAACAAATTCATCAAAATATAAACTTTTTTTAAATAAATTTTAACCGGGTCAATCAAGCGAAAATTTTCGTTTGAAATAGCTGATAATTTGGGTAAAGAGTCTGATATTTGTTTTCTCACCTACACTATCGCGATTTTTGCGAAATTTTTGAGATTTTTCGCGGTACTCTCGGGAAAAGACAACGTGGCCGCTTGATAATTCTGTATCATCCATAGAGGTTTTTTCGGCAGCTTGGGTTCGGGCAGTCACAAGATATCGACGAAGACGAGAATTTACGGTACCTTAAATTATAATTTAGTTATTCCAGATTAAGAGGCTAAGAAACATAGAAAAAAACCTCGGATGGAGTTCATATCTTTATATATTGGAAATACTGTTTTTTGCAAAGAATTCAAAAAAATGATTATTTTCTAATTTTCGAGTTTTTTTTTAAATCCGGGATTTTCAAAACCTATTTTTTTAAAACTAATATTACTGGTGTTCTATTTGAAAATATTTCCCCACTTATTTTTTTTTGCATTACTACTATTATAAAATAAGATAAGTATGGTGGTATATCGAAGATAATTCTTTGGAATGCATTCTCACTCCGCGTCATAATTGTGATGTCAGAAAAGATAGTGACCAATCAAATTTCACGATCGTCAACTTATTTTAAGAATCGTCGAAAATTTGCGAAAATAGTCTCGGACCGTTTGAACTTCATGTATTTTGAAATTCAAATTTTTTTTGCTCTAAGTATCAAAATTTAAAATAGATATCCTTAACAAAATCGCAAATAACCATTTCGGATAAAAATTAGCTTTACCTATCAAATTTAAAAAGGAAAAATATTCTCTTAATAATTCCATACAAAAGTATGTGCAATCAAAAAAGCCAAATTTCTGGAATATACTATTTCTTGAAGTAGCAGCTTTATAAAACAAAGTCAGAACATATTTTTTTTACAAAATCTATTTGTTTTATGCGAATATTTAATGCATTTCACAAGAATGGACCATTTTGTCCCGAGGGTGAATCTACACCGTGTTAATACCGTGTTCCTTGTTCATCGATAACACTCTAATTTTTATTATTTTTTTAACACGAAAGTAAACGAGGACCTTAACGAGACATTTTTGGAGTCAAAAAATAATATTTTACAAAAACGGAATTTAATGGGTATTGACCGTCTTGGAATAAAATTATTAAAAATAAGCCTTTTTAACCAAATAAGTCATCTAGACCAAAATTCAAAAATACTTCTCCACTTTAGTAGAACGGCCCTTTAAACATCGCACGCTGAGTCAAATTTTAAAAACCGACAAATTAGGGAAACGCATTGCGAAAAAGTGATTACATTTTTTTAAAGAGTCCAATGCCTAACAAAAAAATTGTCGAAAATAAAACTTTCTTCGAAGACGATTTTAAGGGTATGGTGGTTCCTACATTTTCTGCAGTTATTATGTCATAAAAATGCACCTAATCGATTGTTATTCATTTAAAAAACAAATTAAGCCGAAAAAAAATAAAATTTCGAAATTTTGGGATTTTTCAAAATTTTCTAAGTATTTTTATTTACGAAGTCGATTAACTTTCGAATTTTGGTAAAACTTTGCAATATAATCGGCAGTTATGAAGTCAGTGAAAGCAGGACTATAATTTGAGCTTATTTTCGATTTCATCCGACAAAAAAAATTTACTTCCGGTCTACTCAAGTGACAAATTNTAGAGTTTTACGCACTGTAATCAAAAATTCAAAACCGACAATTTGTTTGGCTTTTTATTATCTTACTTTCACAAACATAAAAAATGCAAAAAAAATAAAAACCACGGAGGAGTACGGTTTGCAAGGACGAAAATGGTGAAAATCGGCTGTTTTCAGGGATTCTAGAAAATGTGTGACGAAATTGAGAAAAATCAAAACCGACAATATTTAAGTTTAATTAGTTCCTGTATCTGTGGTGAATATCAAAGCTTTTAATTGAAAAACCTGGAAAGTGGCCGTGTATCACGACATGGTCCAAGGAGTGTAGGCAAAACTAAAAATTTTCGTCATTTTTTGAGATTAAGGTGCGATCTACAATATTGTATGTCCAGAAGTCCTGAGATATTTTTCTATTCCTCGCATGATCACCTTGAATATTTCAAATTAGGAACCACCATACCCGTAAGCCGAATTTTTTATTTAAAAATTTACATATCACGAATAAATTATTTGGAATAGTCAGTGTAGTATCTAGTAGTATTCACTAAGTAGTATTCATATCTTTAAACCTAGACGCCTACGCGTTTTTTGAACATTTCATTTCATAAACTTAAAAAGTATTGTGTGTAGAATTTTTCCTTATCCAAATTTCTAGATTTGACAACCAGATATTTGGATAACCGGAAGTAATTTTCTTTTTGAAATAATCCTGATGTTATTTATTTTTCGGCGGTCCCTAGGGTAACTAGAGTTATGAGAAAAAATGTGTCGCTAAAACTATTTTTCATCAAAATGATAAAATCGATTTCGGACGCGTGGCAATCATCCGCAAAACAAGGGGGCGTACTTATATTCAATTTTTTCTCATGGTAAAAGTTCCACGGCCCATAAAAAGAGACCAAAGGCCATTCAAGGTCATTTCTAAGAATTGAATTTTTTCGAAAAAATTCAAGTTGGGGTCATATTACAAATGTGAAAATGAAAGGTCTCTTTTTAATTAGAAATAATTTCGTTATTTTTAAGACACCCCGAAATTGTATGTACTTACTACGATGATTTTGAGGCAAAAATGCATCAATCCAGTTGATTAGCTCAAATTCGTCTTGAGGTGGAGCCATATTTTTCTTGTCCTCATTTTTATTTTCAAGTTTTTCTAACTGCGACTTAATTCGATGGAGAACTTGTGAAGAAGCAAGAAATTGCTCTGAAATTGATGTTAAACTAGTGAATTAAAAAAAATGTTTTATTGAACCAAGTTTGAAATAATATATTAAAGTCTGACAAAAATATCGTATTTACACATCGAATAGCTAATTTTAAGTTGACTTTCTACCTCATTGCATTTTTCAGTTATCAAAAAATTGAATTTACCCCATAACACCAAAGTTTGGTCTCTTTGGTTCTAAAACAGATATTTATTTCCAAATTATCAATGTTATTAATAATTTTCCCATCAGCTCAAAAAAAATATATTTATTGTTTTGGGATCAAGTCGATTTTAATAACTCATAACTAAATCAGGTATAAATGAGGTTGCGCACAGTATATTTTTCCACTATTGAACAAGCGGTTTCAACGCGCAACAAAAGCGAACCTTTTAAGGTAAACCATTTTGCTGGGATTTTAAGGTTTTTATGTTAAAAATGGCAATTTGAACGTGAGCTATGTCTTGCAACAATCTTAATATAACCATATAATTCAGGTTATTTACGACCAAAAACAAGAAAAAATTCACGTTTCATCTAAAAAATTTTAGATTTCAAATTTTGACCTAAATTCTGGGAAAAGCCAAAAATCCGCCTGCGCAATTTTTTGACCTATTTTTTCGAAATTATTTTTCATAATAACTTCTATTTGTTGAACAAATTTTGTTCTGAAAATTTTCCCCGTAATGAAAATAAACAATAATTTACATTCTATATCAAAACCTTCGATTTAATTTAAAAAAATAAATTTGTATTTTTGACAAATTTGTTTCTTCTAAAATTATAGATTTTTTTTCAGTATTTTTTCGGAAATATGCTGTATCTTTGGAAGGACTTATCATAATATTATGATTTTTGTAGCACACTCTATTCGGGCTTTTCTTATGTTTCAAGTTACCATTTCATTTTCTAACAAAATTTGATTGCATCCCAAAACACTTTGCTTGTAATACAATTAAATTTTGGAACAAATAATCATAAAGATGCAAATATTTTTATAACTAAAATTGATCTCTAGTTTGCTGAAAAAATTCTCTTATAAATGTAGCGAAAAATAATTATATTTGATAACGTACCTTTTTTCCTGACTCTATTTGCTCTAAAATCTTCATCTCTCAATTCTACGGGTGTATTATTTTCAAAAGTTTCAATTTTTTTCTCCACATCCAATTTCACCCCCTTTTTTTTGAGATCGTCGGCAACTTTACTTTCGTGCGAGAATTGCGTATGGTATTTTGCAACTTCCAAGATTTTTTTATCGTCGAGATCTTCATCTTTTGGATCTTCCGCATCAGAATAAACGACTCGGGATGTGTAAACTGCCGTTTCCTTTTTTCGAATGTCCGGTGCCCAACCCTGGTCCGGCGAAGTTGATCTGGGAGAAACTGCTCGATATGAGGACTAAAAAATTATTATTTTTAGATTTAAAATTTTAAGTTTTTAGGATATTACAAGGGTCCGTTTTTAACGGAGTTTGAAATAAATTGAAAAAAAGCACATACGATATTTCTGATTTTTGGGCTTATAATAGAACTATAACCATTGGATGCACAGAGCTTTTTGAAAGGCTAAAGTCACTTTAAATCATCCAAAAAACATTTCGCAAACACTTTTCTTTTAAATGAATCATATAAATCGGTAATACAAATCAAATATACAACTTCAATTTTTTTCGGTAACAGGTTCAAATGCTATGCCGAGTTGATTGAAAGGCAATTTTTAAGCCTCACTTTCGATCGAATAATTGCGAGAAAAAAATTGAATAAAAAGTTGAAAAAAGCCAGTTTTAAGCCAGTCTTGGGCTTAGTTATTAATAAACATAAAACCCTCATCTATACGCCTTCGGCAGATTTGGGCCTTATTTTCTAAAAAATCAACTATAAACATAACACCCTTCTATTCGCCTTCGGCTATTTGGTTCCAAAAGCAAAAATTCTTGTTATGCCCCTCATGAGGTCATAAAACACCATTTTTTGAATCGCAATAAAATACCCTTTCTATGGACTTGCAATATGACCCCATAGGAGCAATTTTTGGATTTGACCCTATTGGTGCCATATCATAAAATTGGACCCTTTATGATGTTCTCCAAAACATTTCAAGACATTTGACAAAAAAATCAATGGCATACATAGTCAAATTCTCGAGAAATTGATCATAACTGTTCTCAAAACAAAAATTCTAGTTTTGCTTTTAATGGGGTCATATTACAGTGTAATAATTACACCAAATTCTTTTATTGCTAAATATATTTTTGGAATCGCAATAAAGTTATCTTTCTATTGACGTGCAGTATGACCCCATACGAGCAATTTTGAAATTTGATGTCATTGACCCTTCATAATGTTCGCCGAAAAATTTCAAGACATTTGGTGGAAAATCAAAGGCAAATATAGCCCAGTTCTCGAGAAACCGTGGTTTTCAAATTTGACCGGTTATTACTGGTAAACTGGTGATCTGGTTCCTTAAAAACCAGGTCGAGGACACGTAAGAACTTTTTGGCTGTCGCGCCATTTCGTATCCAATTTAAATTTTTGGAATCGAATGGACCATCTTCGAGAACATTCGCTGACAGTGACACTACCTTTTACATTGCGCTGAAAAAAAAGACGCCATTATATACTAGTATATTCACAAGCCATCAAGTTTTTTTATCGTTTTTCATTTGTCAAAGTGAAATAATTTATCTATTTGTTTTTATTGGATAAGATTACTCTGTAAATATAGTGAAATAAAATTAGAGATCAAAAGCACTTTCAAGAAGATCACATTGAAGCACACTCGTCTATTACCGTAATGACATAACGTTTAGGTAAGGAGAAATAATTAAATATTAAAGACAAGCATTACTCATTTGTGTTGACAATTTTTCGAAAATGTTAATAAGGGGCTCTGCACGAAATGACGTCATATTTAAATATTAAATTAATCAATCTTGACCGTTTCGAAAAAAAAATGGGTTGGGTCAATTATTTAATTCTGAGCATGTTCGTGCTACTTTGACCTTATTCTAAGTCATTAAACTTCGTAAAAAGCCGAAAAACTGCTTGATATGTTATTTCATTTGTGCGGTCACGTGATAAATGTCTTATCCCTCATTTTTTAGCTCCTGGTTCTAAAACCAATAAAAACCCTAATTTATTTTAGACTTTCATATCGTGAAAAATGTATTTTTTCGTGAAACAAGAAACTAATTTACAAAATACACACAGTTACTATCGTTTGAAAAGCCTTCTCTCAAAATTACCATTATTTTTCTGCCCATAAAAAATCGTAAGAACATAAAAAATAATTTTTCTGAATACTGAAAATAATTCGCTAATGTTTAAAAGTTGAATATACCGACAGTCTACGCAGTAATTGGTATCATTTCTTTTAAGTTAAAATACCTTTTTCCTTTCTCTGTTTCTACTTTTTCTTTCTTCTCTTTCCTCTTTTGTTTCATTTTTCCTTTTTTCTTCTTTTTTGAGTTTACGTTTTTCTTTTTCGTCCTCGGTGCCTTCAAACTAGAAAAATAAATTAAATAATCAGTGATACATAAAAATTTACTCAGTAAATATAAATTTATACTGTATAATTAATACGCTGGATAAGTATACGTGGCTCCCCGGATTCGAACTCGACACCTATGGAAGACCACGAATCCACTTATGAGATGTTAAATAATTTTCACGCTAAATATCCAACAAAATTCAAGAACAAAGTAATTTAGTTTCCACGTTTTTATCCTGAACAAAATATAAAACAAAATTTCAATATCCTAAAATTTCGATAAATTTTCGATGTCTTTCATATGATATTATCTCTCATTATTTTGAAAACTTACAGAAATTGCACTAGCTCGTCTTGACCTAACATATTTTACCACTGAATTAGCTCTTTCTATAAAACCCTGGATCAAATTATTAATTTTACTTTTTCGTAATTTATTTCGGACCCCTTTCATCTTATAATAGCATTTTGCATTATGTATTTTTTGATCTAATCAGTGGTAATGCATGAGAGGGTTAACGACCTTTTGGATAATAAAATACGTAAACCAAAGTTAGTTTAATTAAAGCTCCTGCCAAAAATAATAAACAAAAATATATTCTATACAAAAAAATATTTTAAAAATTTCGATAATTTGAATTTAATTTCGAAATATTTTGGTAGACCTTAGTTTTGAAAAAAATGAAATCAAAAAAAGGAATTTTAAGCAAAGTCACGCAAAACTTTAAATCATATTTTGGATTATAAAAAATCAAAATTATATAAAAACTTTTGTAATTTCATCAGTTTGATTTTTTTCGAAATAAAATAATATCGCATCTAAATAAGCCAACCTATTCAGTTAGCCAACCTACGGAGAGCCGATTGAAAAAAATATTTTGTGCTCTGTGTCTTCGTTGAAAAGAATTTGTCTTCTCATTCTGAAGATGATTTAAATAATCGAAAACGTTGAAAAAAAATACCAATATTTATATTGAAAAAATTTATAATCTAAATAAGCGGTATGCTGCATACATAGGGAGCGAACCGGCAAACTTTCTGATTAAACCATAACAGCTGACCTTAATTATTTGAGATTACAGAGTAAATGTACCTCAAGGAAATTGATTCTGAGCATGAAAAAATCTCTTTGAGCCCTCTAGTTGCCAGAAAATGACTCACCAAAACCGCACAATTATCCATAGATTACGACTAATATAGTGGCTTAGGTTCGAGTTCCTCCGAGATATATGAAACCGGCAATTTAATTTTAAAACCGGTATTTTTACCGGTAAAAATACCGGCAAAAAATAAATAAAATGTTCATTTTTTTCCTTTTCAAATTGTAGGCTTTAATTTTTTACCCGTTTTTTGCTAAACCCCCTAATTCAAAAGCTAGATTTTGACCCGGTTCGTTCCCTATGCATACCGTATGCACGAGAGAGTTAACTGACAGTTAGACAATTAAAATTGTGATGGGATCAACATTAATTATTGCTTTGTCTAACAGATAGGTGAAAAGACTAATTTTACTAATAGGTTGAAGTCTGTAAAAGTATAATTTATAGATTTATGTCTCAATTAGCCCAAATAAATCTCAATTTTTCCCAAATAACCTTTCAGTTAAATTCTGGGTTATGAGAGCACTTTGAAAGGTCTAATAAGTCTATTGTAAATAGAATTAAACTCAAAACACGGATCACCGCAAAATTTGTGGTGATAGAGAGCCGATAGCTGACACGAGTCTCTCTTTGGTTTCTTTCCAAAGAAACATTCCATCAAATATTTTGAGTCAGAAAAAAATTAGATAATCATAATTTGAAAAAAGAACCCAGAAAAAAATATACATCCATCAGACCATTACCGTTACAAAACAATATTGCGTTTTTTTCAAGAAGTCTTCGTCTTTTTTTAGGAAATTGAATGTTTATAATATTAACATTATTATATTTGTAATATTATAAAGATAATTTTTTTATAATAATACAACATTTTCTACTAGTTTCCATTTATTATCATTTTCAGATTAAAGTTTAATTCATTAAACAGAAATAAACTTAAAAATGTAAAGTAGACCTTTCTGCAATGATCTAGAATTTGTAAATTTCAAATGAGACTTTTTTCCCTAAGAATTTAGAATTTTTTAAAATGAATTTAGTTTGTACTTAAAAAATGATATTTTTTTATTAAACAAAATAACAAAAATAATATTTAGTGTATTATAAACTGTTACATACTTCCATTAGTAAGAAAAAAATGCCGACCCCGAAAAAATAAAAATGATAACATTATTTAAACTATAAGATCACAAAAAAGCAATAGTTTAATAAAATCTAAGTACATTATTTTCTTATAAATCTCAAAAGCTTACCTGCGTTGACCAGTCATAACCATAAATTTTGATTTTACTCATTTTACTTTTTTTTTCTCGATTTCGAAATTGATAAGTACTATCCAATCTTTTGAATATATTTATTGCCAATAAAAGTTAAAGTTAAAATATCGTAAAACCAACGCCGCTATTATTAACGATTACTCATGTCATGATCTTGAAATTGGCCTGTACTCATCATCAAAATATTCAAATATTATAGAAAAATAAATAGAATTTGCGGTTTCAAGGGCAAGTAATAAAGAGAATTAATAGAGCGTAAAAATTATCGATAAGCTTCCGTAACAATTAGCTCGAAAATCGATATTTCTGTCGAAAATTTTAATTTCCAATGAAAAAATTGAAATTTTATGAACAACTTGTTTTGTGAAAGTTATTTTTTAGAAAAAAATTTTTCTGGAAAACTTCTATTGAGCAAATATCCAATATATCATACTAGTAGTAGTTTTTGGATGTTTTTGACAATTCATTTTTGAAAAGATTTTTCTCTGATGAAAAAATGATTTTAAAATATTTTTTCGGAAAAAATTCAACAAAATTTTTTTTATCCACAAAAAAAAAATTGTTTTCAATTCAATATGTCAAAGTTTTTTTATTTAAAATTATTCTTGATTCAAATCGCTTTAAAGAAAAACCAAATTCTAAAGCAAATCAGCTCTTATTTTCTCTTTTGAACCTTTTTTAAAAGCACTAGTTGGTTTGCCGTATAAATATATGATATTTATTAATTCTCTTTTTGAATATTATTTTTTACTCATAGTTAGTCACTGATGACTGAATAATTTTAGAAATTATTCCCTAGGGGATTTATTGGGATAAATAGCGTTAATCTAATTACTGAAACGTCAAAACTACAGGTTCTGACAGCTTTGGTGAACTTAATTAAATCTGGGTGGCTAACATGTTTTAAATAATTAAGGGGTGGTTAAAAAATAAAATTTTAATTATCGGCCCCAAATTATTTCAAATTAAAAAAAATAATATGAATCATGTTTGATTTTACATTTATTAATTTTTCATTATAATTATGAAAAAAGTTATTAATAAAACATTAACATAAATTTTTAACATTTTTATTCTTGAAAATTTGAAGTTCAACAATAAAAATTTTAAAAAGTACAGATGGTTATTTTGTCAAGATTCATGTTTTTCAACTTGAAATATGTTTTTAACTTTAAAAGGTGGAAGCGAAATGAAAAAAGTTGGCAGTATTTTGGGTGAAATTCAGATACATTGTAGATATAATTGTAGATGAGTATAAAGTTTTTTCAATTTTTAGTCCTTAATTTTTAAATTTGACTGGGAAAAATATATTTTTTTTTCACATTTTGCACTAGAATCGAAAATACGAAATTTTGACAAGAACTTACTTTTCTCAAAATTCTAAATTTATTTCTGAACATTGTTTCTCTGATAATTCAAATTTCAGTAGTATGAAAAAATGATCTATTCAAATTCTTCACAAAAAGCATCAAAAACCACTCATATTTTAAAGTGCCATTGAACGCTTTTATCTCACCAAAGTTATTTAATTTAACGCTCAATTTAAAACTTATTTTTGTGAATAAAAACGGACATTTATTCTCAATTTATTTTTTTCATTTTACAATTGCAGAAATTATCCGGGTGAAAATGCGCACGAGTTGCCCTTGAGCCATAAGGTGGGATTAAACAATCCGTTTTTTTGTTTAATTTTGTTAAAAGAAAATAGGAAAATGGGATTAGGATTAAAACTTTCTTTCATTAAATAGGTTTTTGGACAAGCTTTAGAGATAACCAGTTCTTTTCGATAAATATATACTTTACAGCGGTATGCCGGGGGTTTAGGGCATGTCGGGGTTTAGTGAATTTTTTCAGTCAAAAATCTTGTGTAATGCCCAACCTACTTAAAATAAAGTTTTACTATTACTCTTATCATACACTGACTCCAAATATCGACTAATAAAACTTTTTGTTTTTTTGAAAATTTGACTGAAACAATAAATGCGTCATAATAATTTTTTCGAAATCAAAATTACAACCTACGCATATTAGTCACGTATGGTTTAATGTTAAATTGAAATAAATTGGTCTAATGCTTTGACACACATTAAAAATTTTCTAATATATTAATCCTGAATTGATACAGGTGAGATTTTCCCAAATTGTCCTTAGAAAAATTTTCCAAAATTGTCTTTAAAAACCATAATTTTCCCAAAAAACTGCGATGATCTTATTTTTGGTTTTCACTTGGAATTTTCTCAATTATATTATACAGGGGGGGGGCAATATTGCCGACCCCATATTGCCGAATTTGCCAATATTGCCGAATTTAACCTACGCAAAATCACCATTTTTAGCTAAAATAAGTCCAGTTATACAGGGTGTAAGATTTTTCCCTTCTTTTTTCCAAATTGGAGAGCGATGAGAACGCTAATGAGAACGATGAATTTTGGCAAAAACCTACGTCTTTCTCAGATTCAACCAATCAATCTTGTCTATCCAATTTGGAAAAAAGAAGGGAAAAACCTTACACCCTGTATAGGCCCCCAGTACAAAAGGGGTGTCCCATATTGCCGAATTTGCCAATATTGCCAAAAAATTGTCAAAAAAGAGGTTTTTATAGAAAGTGTCGATTTTTCTCCCAAATTTTCCTTATAGAGGCACAGACCGAACTAAAAAAGCGTAGGTTTTGGCCATATTTCCCCCCAAATTGTCCCTTTAACCCTTGGAAGGGTGTCCTTATAGACAGAAACCACAGTAGTATAGTCTATAGGTTGTTCTTAATATAAAATTCGCCAACAAAAAGTTATTACCTGGTTCATAAATAAATTTTTTAGACGCATTTCTTTTTCACTTTATAATAAATCTTGGATTAACCGAGAAAAAAAAACGCTTATTTCAGAATATATTATCTAAATGGTTTAATGATAAAAAAATAGGAGAAGTCAATATGAAAAATTGTGATGATAGCAAGATTTTTCGTTTAAGTTTTAGTATGTACGACAAATAATAATACGACAAATAAACCGCATTCAATTGATTTAAAGACCAATAAAACTTCAAATGGTTCCATTTTTCGTCATCAATAGTCATTTAATTACTGTATGACAGACTGTGACTCGATTATAGTCCCAAAGGGTCGTAATACTTTTGGGTTACTTTGAGGCGAAAAAATTGCACAAAATTGCTGGGGAAAAAAGCGAAAACCCTTTCAAAATTTTGACAAATTGACAATTGTCTAATAAAAAATTTTGAAAACATTTTTTGGTGAAATAAAATTTTTTGGGTAAATTTCGTTTTTGTTGACAAGAATTATTGTCAACAAAAACGAAATTTTCCCAAAAAATTTTATTTCTTGAAGAATGGTTTTCAATAATTTATCACATCAAAAATTAACTATTTATTAAATATTTATTCTTACGTTTGAAGATGCACTTGAAAAATCATCAGAATAGCACGAATGCGTGTCGAATCTATATCTTTGGAGCCTCTCTTGAGTATTTCCCATCTCTTCTGTTTCGGAATTTATTTTCAACTCAACCTTTTCTACTCTACTGACACTTTCAACAAAAATATTGGACTCTATGCACTCTGAGGCCCTGTGTAATAAAAATGATTGGAAGTTTAATATAAAAAGGCTCATATCAATCATCTGATCATAAATATAAAAAATGACAAGTTCAAAAAAGGTACACAAAGTCATAATCATCATTTTTATATGCATTCCGTAAAAATGGATATTTTTTTCAGTATGCAATTTTTATCCGCGTTGTCAGGGGCTTTTCATTTCAAATATTTGGACGTAAAGCATATTTTTAAAGGTCGACAAAATTCTTTGATATCTTTTACAGAGATTTACTGTTCTCTTTTTTTACGAAAAATGTAAAGTTTTCAAGCATCTGACAAAAAGTTCAATATTTATTTACAATCATGGGCCAGTCATGACTGAGAGATAGATTTTTGAATAAAGTTCAAATTCACGGGAAACGGAAACTGTCATTTTGAACTTTCAAAAAATATTAAAAATAAGTTTATCCAAATAAAACGTAAAGAATATAGACATCGATAAATAAAATTTGCCGACATGTTGAATATGGTAAGATTGTAAATCAGCTANAAAAAAAATATAAATTTTTCGGTGTTTTCTAGAATTTTTTTGGCATGTCGGTTCAATAAAAACATAAAATTCCTAATAAGATGATCGAACAATTTCTTTTTGGGCATTGTTGTACCATTTTAAACTAAACATTGAATAATAAAATTTCTCATCGGCAGTTTAAGGTATTTTTTCGGTTAAAAATAATTAATAAAATTTTGAAAATGCGAAACGTTGCAGATATTTAAAAATAAAATTTTTAAATATTTTTTTTACAAACTGGATTTTTGGTCGATTCTCGCTAATCTCGTCTTCAAAAAATGTGTAGAATTCTAAAATAGTTGATATGACAGAAATATAGCCAATTTACAGTGAATCTGGTTCACTATCTTACAGTTTTCACATATATATATTTGTGGAAATGCAAAACGGTAGGTCAACAGATTTTTTTTATTATTGATTTGTCCAAAACAATTTGTTTGGCACAAAATATGAGTCGGTGTTTAGTGTACCCATTTGAGTACACGCCCGTGCTTTCCGTACCCAAATTGGTCTGCATTATTTTTTTTTATTTATGTCAATTTGGTACGGAAAGCACGGGCGTGCTTAGCGTACCCAAATTGGTCTGAATGAAAAATATGTTGTGAAAACGCAACCTCATGATTATGCGTCATTAGGGTGGCTGAGGAATTTCACCGAATGCACTAGAGCACAGTGATAGGCATAACTTATGCCGCATAAGAAGGGTCAGTACCGGGAGACTTATCCTGCAAAACTAAACCCCTCAGTACGGATTCTTTGAGTGAATGGGGTTAAACTTTCTCAAAAAGAATGATTCCGATCATGAAAAAAAATTTGGAGCCTCCAAGTGGTCACAATTTGAGTATGCAAAACAAGGGCGTGCTTTCCGTACCCAAATAAGCAAAGTATAGCGAGGACAAAAAAAAACGATTGGCCAATTTGGGAACGGAAAGCACGACCCCCAAAATATGCCTACTTCATTTACAAATTCTGATAGCTGATACAGTAGAATGACTATAATAGGACAAGTGGAAACCGTTACACAGTTCTATTAACAGCACTTTGACGAATCAAAAACCTCTTTTTACCCTTTCAAAAAAATGAACAATTTGAAAAAATGCCTATACTATCACTTTTTAAGAAAAAATGCATTATTTTCGAGATTATTTTTGATAATTTTCTATTCTTTTTAATATTTCAAGCATCGGGGAGTGATGCATTGTTGGTCACTCCCCGTCCTATCAGGTTGTCCTATTAAATTCATTCCACTGTAACATTTGAACAAATAAATTTAACAGTTTCCCTTACAAACAAATTTTTTGGTCATTTTGGTAACAAAATATAGCTCCAAGGGTTAAACATTCTGAAATGATCTGTCACCGCAACTTTAATTTTCAAATTAGAAAATGTTTATATCGCCGGTTGGACTGAAATCAATATTTTTTGCAATTCGATTTTGTTCTTTTTCCACATGAATATATCATCATATTAAGGCTTTATAAAACCCCCTTGTTTGATCCATTTATGCTTCGATAAGAATTAAAAAAAAATCGTTAATTATTTCTCAAGAAAAGCGTAGGTTTTTTGTCATAATAAATTCCATTCCTTCAAGATCGATCTCTTTGATAAAAAAATTATTATTCGAATTATAATTAAATTCGGAGGGACTTGGGAGGTCGACAGCTTCTTGTCTTGCAATGTTCTGCAGCGTGCATAAGAGATCCTTAGAGTCCGTTTTTCCACAAATAAAGAAAAAAAAAGTTCCAATTAAAAATAATTCTTATACATTTTTTAACAGGGCACCTGAAAGGGAGAATAAATTTACTTACTTGAAACAAAATTGCAAAAAAAAGTGACAAAATGAATGGTTTATTTTGAATTTAGATGTCGATCTGACACATGAAGTTCATCGATTTTCTGTATTTTATTACCAAGAGAAAATCAACCCTTTTTTGGAATCATTTCAATTGGCGATTCTAAATTGTACAAAAATCGTTAATATTTATAAAAAGGTAGATCTAATAAGAACGCTCGACGGACAATTCTGACACTACTATTCTTTCCACTGAAATATTGTGATAAAATTTTGCGGAATTTATTATTGAGAAGGTTTTTCACAATCCTTTAAAAATGTGTTGAATTTTTAAAATTTCAAAAGTTATCAAATGAGGCAAAACAAACTGAAATGAGAAACATATTCAAAATGCTCCCAGTCAGTCAAATTTCCAAAATAAAATTAACTTGTTTTCTTTCCCGTCATCCTGACACTTTACAGATACGTATACATTTTGAATATAATTCCGTAACTGAAAATGAGCCAATACTTTTTAAGAAAAAAAAAAATGTTTTGGCAGATTTGTCCGTCGAGCGTTCGTTTTAAATATGATCAAGCTAATTTCAAAGGACGTTTCGTCACAAAACTTACTTTCTAATTCATTTAATTATTTAACAAACATTTTTTTTCTTTTTTAATTAATGCAGCGCAAAAGTAAAAATATTTTTAAAATTTTATATTTTTATATAATGTATTTATTTTTTTGAAAATAAGTGTGATAATTTATTTGTGATAAAAAATCGACCGAATAATATTAAAAACACCCAACTGACCTACCTTTTATTCGATCCACCTGATCTAAATCAACCGAATTAACATTTTTAATTAAGTTTCGTTCATTTTTTTAAAAAAACTCTGATTATCACGATCGAATAAATCATAAAAATTGACTGGAAAGTCTACACATTAAAATGATAAGAGTTCGCAGCGGGAACTCTACAGACTGAACCGGTGATGAAAAGTCATTTTTGCTCCGAAATTAATCGTAATTTATCACACAAGTATTTTATTATTTTTTTTTGGCTCAAGACAAATCATTTTTGTCACTATGTCGTCGACTGAAAATTTTTTCTTCTCTTATTGAGAAAATGGGGATCGACCTTGTTTTTCCGATAAATTACTGGTAAAACCGGTAAATCGAGAAAAGCGTCCCGCAGCGGGACTGAGCTTTGAAAGTTAGATAATGGCCGAAAATTTTAAAAATATCCTGCGTACAAGTTCTGAACTACAGTGGGTGACTAGTTGAAGTACCACTTGTTAAGTACGCTAATTGGGCATATTTGTTTTTGGGCGACATAGGACTTCTACCCTCACTAATATTTTTAACATAGTATAAAAAATACGACCTTGTATTCTGATTTTTTATTGAATTTCTCTATAAGTTATCAAAAAACTTTGCAATTATTTGTCAAAGAGAAACACTAACCCTTATAAAAGTTTAAAAAGTGCTCTAAATTTCATATATTCTGTATAAAAAGAAGGCGGCGAAGAGAATAAGATAGAAGTAATATCTCCAGAACTATTGATTTTGATCTTGACAAAGTGGCAGCTAACTGTAATTTTATGACTCTGGCCTCGAAGAATATGACAAGTTTCCGCTTTGAAATACTTTGGTCTTTTGGGCAAAATTTGTGAAAAATTATATTTTGTAAATTGGAGTATTTAATATTTCATACAACGTGTCGGAAATTTATATGCAAAAAATCGGCCAAAAGGGCCAATTTATGAAATATACTTTAAAAATGGCCCCATTTTAGGCCCCTTGTAATTGCTTATTAATTGAAAAAATGATACTGTGGAAAAAAAATTTAATATTTGCAATTTTTCACAAAAATTATGGCGTCTTTTTGGTGTTAAATTTTAATTTAAGGGTGTGGTTTTACAAAATTAGAATTCATATTTTTTCGAAAAATGTCAGATAACTTTTTTGATTGCCCTATTTTGTAGAAAATTTGTCACTGAGTTCTTTCAGTCGCAGGATTTTTTCTGAATTTCGAATTTTTTTCAAATAAAGTTGATTTAAGAAAATTTATAGTTCAGAATTTCAACAAAAACTAGAAATTCACAAGTGGATCCTGAGACTTTGGAGACAAAAATCGGAAAAGGGAGTCCATTTGAACTTTGAGCCGGGCTTTACGGTTAATTTGATGCACAAATTGAAAATTTTCTATATATTTTCAAGGAGGAGTAAGCTTTTGCGTGAGGCTCCCAAATAAGCTGTGCTGACCACTAGGGGCAAAATTTTGAAAAAAGGGAGTCCATTTGGTGATGTGCATCTTTATACAGTGGGTGAGACCAATGGGCAACAGTGACCAATGGGTAACAGTGAGACCAATGGGCAACAGTGACCAATGGGCAACAGTGAGACCAATGGGCAACACTTTTGGCCAAAAGCTCGTGTGTTGCCCATTGGTCTCACTCACTGTATAGAAGTTGAATTGCAAATAACAAGAAAAAATGAGGAGTAGGCTTTTTAGTGCTTTTAGGAACGCCTACTGAAAATCATTTTCTAAGCGTAGATTGAATTATCAGATGTTCTTGATATTTCTGAAGCCAGGTTTCTCAGAAACTTCTCTTGAAAATTTGTAAAAAACAGTCAAATTATCGTCACCCACATCCTTAAAAAGCCAAATTAAACCGTTTTACAAAATAAAAAAAATGTTACTAAAATAAGTTTTAATGGAAGTGCATTAATTTTTTTTGGTTTTTCATTCTTTAATTACGGAAGAGGGGTTATTATAGTAAATTAAGGTAAGTTTTTTTAGGAACTGGTCCGAAGTTTTTTAATTTGGTTTTATTTTCGTGAAACCGATATATTCTAGATAGTTACCGGTAAAAAACGGAAATCGAAAAACCGGCTCTGCAGATGAACGTAGCTTGAAACTATCTCACCTGCGAATTTGTGGGTCTTAAAAGGCTTGAAAGCTAAATTGTTGGCTTGACGTACTTAAAAACTCCCACTCTTGCATTTTTATAAATATGGCTAGGAAAGCCCAGAAATGCTAAATGTCAGCAAATTTTGTACAGTAAGTAGCATTATGTTAAAAATATTGGATTCTAGAATAAAATTATTTATATTTAGCATCAAAAAAGTACCATGCGTTACTAATAATTAATATCTCAGCTCTTTTCAGCCTTACCTTGCCCAAAAACTTGACTTTGAATAAAAAAATACAGTTTAAAAATATTAATTTATTTGATAATCGTTCTGATTCTGGTTTTGACCCTTAAATTTGGAAAGGTCGTAAATGTCAATCACAAATGTCATGTCTTATATTTATTCAATTTATAAATCTTTCTATGTTTTTTCTAAGAAGGCATTTTGAAGGAACTGTATTTACTCGACTTTGTCATCGAGGTTTTCCATAGAAAATTTTCGAACTGGTAAAAATTTAGTCATAAACGATTGATTATGTTTACCAACAAGAAAAAATTATACTTAGGGGTATTGTCTCATAAAAAATTTTGGCTTTAAAATTTATTAATATAACTAAATCGGGCAAAAACGATTGATAGTGGTCTCGCGGCTCTGGGATAAGTGCTCACTAGAGGGCACCAAAGTTGAAAAGTTCGGGAGCATTTATGCTTTAATAACTGATGGGATCAACTTTATTTATGGCACAAATTAATCGGAGAAAAATTAATAGTAATTTTTAGACTTCTTTTGGATTTGTTTTATACATTATATAACCTCAAAAATGTTTGTTTTGATCCACCGCGGGACAATTTTCTCGAAAAGTGTTTATTAAATAAAAAATATTTTTAGCTCATGAAATTCCTTGACAAATGCACATGTTTCTTTTGTCCATAACTTAGCTAAAATTTATGTTTATGTGATTAACACTTTTTGAGGAGATGAGACCGCGATTGATCAAAACAAAAAAATTTGAGGTGATCTACTGTATAAAAACGTTCCAAAAGTTACCCGAAAACCTTATCTTTATGACAAGCTTGAAAATTTCGACCAATCAGAATTGAGTTTCGTAACGTATTCCGAGAAAAAAACCAGACGGTAATAATTTTGTTGCCAAAGTATTATGCTTGTAAAAACTACAATAAATAACTAACAAGGGTTAAAAAGCTCCTCGAAATGCTATCTTCATTTTTTATCATAATAATATGATTCTGCGTTATTCATCATAACTAAACTCTGAACAGACTTATTTTTTAACAAAAGATTTTTCTCAATCTGTCTTTTGATAAAAATATGTTTATGGGTGAGCGAATGCTGTCAGAATAAAAGAGCTTGGTCTCAAAGACCAGATAATCTCGTATGTTCTAACTATTCATCACAAAATTAGGCATAATCGATCACTTTTAACCCACGGGAGGCCAGGTTATTAACCGGCAAATGACTAATTTTGGGATAGTAAAGCTTAGACACTTTATTCGAAAATTTCCTGTCGTATACTTTTAGTTAAATATATTTAAGAATTGCGTTATCAAATAGGCATCTTTAGAAATATGAGTTCTTAGACATTTTCATTTTATTACCTAACAAAAAATAAGATCAAAAATGGCCTTTCGAAAATTAAAAAAATGTTAATTTGGTTGATTTGTAAAATTCCATCAAAATCCAAAAAGCATCAGCATTTTCTTTTATTTCAAAAACTGAAAATTACTGTAAATTCATAATTTTTTTAAGAAATTTTTCATCACCAGTAAAAACATGTCAAATTGAAATAAAAATTTCGATATCTCAAAATCCTAAAACATCCGAAAATTGAGTATCATAAATTTTCTAATCTCAAAATTTTCTGATGAATTTCATGCATGAGAAAATATTTTAATTGTCGTTTATTTTGTATAAATAAGTATGACATTGCCCTAAGGGTGTTAAATCGTTTTTTTGATGAGATTAGGTTTGGAATCTGTCGAAATAATGAAAAGCGGACGTAGTAAAACCCTGTGAAAATCATTTTGTTCATATTTATTTTTCCAAAATTTTCGTCTCATTTCCTAGAATGATAGAAAACTGATAAATGATTATTCGTAAATCTCACGAATATTTTACGACACTTTTGGATTTCTAGGGATAACAATCTTCGAATTAAAAAAATAAATTCTGCTGACTTTATCAATGTAATGAAGCCACAGTTTTGCGAATTAACTCTCTAAGAGCAAGTTTACCTTGAAAACTTATTTGGACGCTAAGGCCTGTTCTTTTAGACACTTTACATTTCCAGTGAATATACTTCGTAACTTGTACACAAGAAAGTTTGAAATGTTGGGTCATTTTATAACTTTTTGAACTACATTGCAGTGCAATGATTGCACTGCAGAGCTTTTCGATTTTTACCGGACATTTACCACAAATTATCGGTGTCTCAAAAACGGCTCTACCGATTTTTAAAGAATGTGATACAAAAAGATTAAGAACTGCGAATAAATTATCAAAAATGAAATATGACACCACTGAGGAGTTATATCGAAAATCCTCCCTACTGCGCCTTTTACATCAGTAGGCGTAAGTGACCAATGAAATAGCAGGATTCTTGAATTAAGTCGACAATCGAGTATTCTGATTGGACACTGGCTCCATAGTTACGCCTAAACTTATTTTATGCCGTTTTCTAAAACGAGACTATTCTTGAAAATATTTATAAACAATTTATAATTTTCGGACAATTTGAACAATTTTAGTCAAATGATTATACTGTATTTGTGTCATTTTATTTGACTTCATCCGATCGAGAGTTAAAATCAACCTACGCTATTTATAAAATATTTAAAAAAAATTTGGGTTTTCTCTTAAAATTTTTTTATAAACAAATTAGAAAAAATGTATTTGCGACGGCTTTCCTGCGAAGGTTCATTTTCGATATCTTGAATATCCTCTTGGTCCCCATTTTCGTCTTCTTCAATTTCATTATTCATTTATTCTCTATTTTTTCTCTCTAAATCTGGCACGATTAGGTCAGGTCCTTAACCCCCAAAAACTTTACAAATTTTTACTTTATTTAATTTCGTTTCACCATTAATTTTTTCTTTTTGT
Organism: Oikopleura vanhoeffeni; assembly: GCA_004367855.1. NCBI lineage: Eukaryota > Metazoa > Chordata > Appendicularia > Copelata > Oikopleuridae > Oikopleura > Oikopleura vanhoeffeni. Next base: position 56,234 of record SCLH01001140.1, on the reverse strand, counting down.
AAGAATAATTGTTTGAAAATATTTCCCGATCAAATATTGAAAATCACGTGACGTTGGTTAGGTTCATTCTCATTGGTTAACCCGCACACATAGTGATTGGAACTTTTACTTCTATTTTCTCACGCTCTCAATTTGATTTTTTTTCGTCTAAAAAAATATATTGCAATTTAGATTGATTTTGGAGATTAATTATTGAGGTTAGAGATACGAATCGCCTGCGCCTGATTTATTGGAATTTATCTAGAATGGAAAAAATATTTTTTTATCTTTATTTATAAACTAAAATTTACACTCTGAAATTCAGAGTCAAAATGAAGTCTTGGTTTTGGAGTTTACTGGGCCAGGCGTTTTCATTTAAATTTCAAATTATACCCACATAATCACGTCGAAAAAAAGTGAAATTCGGCAAAATAATGAACTTTTAAAAATGAACAAAATTGAAATAGTTTTGGAAAAATTCAAAAACAAAATCAAACTTTTTAAGTGACTGAAGTTCAGTCACTGAACTGAAGTAAAAAAAATTGCTTTTTAGAATTTTTTATAATTTTCTCAGAAATGATCAATTTCTTTTTCTAAATTTTCTAGGAAATGACCAAATTGTTTGTTAAAATTTTTATCAAAATCTGCGTCAATTTTCACTTCAGTTTTTTCACGCATCTCTTTTTGATTTTTTTCGTCAGAAAAATGTATTGCAATTTAGATTGATTTTGGAGATTAATTATTTGGGTTAGAGATACGAATCGCATGCAACTGATTTATTGCAATTTGATAAGAGCATTATCTAGAACGGAAAAAACATTTTTTAGCTAAAATTCAAAATCACACTTCAAAATCTACATAATCACGTGACGTGTAAGAAATTTAATCGCATTTTTTATTTATCTTAAAAATTTCAATTTTGGTCATTTCTGACAATTTCATTATTCTGCCAATTTTTTGAATCACGTCGAATACAAAAATTGTCAGAAATGACCAAAATTGAAATTTTTAAGATAAATAAAAAATGCGATTAAATTTCTTCAAGTGACTAAAGTTTAGTAAGAAATTTCAATTACTTTTTTCAATTTATCAAAATTTTAATAATAAAATTATCTAAAAAGATTAAAAAACATCTTTTACCTTTATTTTTATATTAAAATTTACACTCCGAATGAAGTCTCTGGGTTGGAGTTTACTGGGCCAGGTGTTTTCATTCAACTTCAAATCTTAACCTATAATCACCTCGAATACAAAAAAGTAAAAAATCGGCAAAATATCAAGGAACAATTACGCAAATATACAAGGTGTAATTTTTTTACCTTCTTTTTTCCAAATTGGATAGATCGCTATCCGCTAATGTGAACCGTTAATTTTGGCAAACACCTACGTCTTTTTTAGATTCAACCAATCAAAACGGCGGAATTCAAGTCTATCCAATTTGGAAAAAAGAAGGGAAAAAAATTACACCCTGTATACGGTATAAATTTAGCCCGAAATAAAGTATCCCCGTCATTCAATTCGATTTTTACCGACAGGCATGATAGCAATTTGAACTAGCAAAAAATGGTAAAAATCGAATTGAATGACGGAGAAACATTATTTCGGGCTAAATTTTTACAGAATTTTCATTCATGCGGCATGAAACATGTCCTATCAAAAAATTTTGTAAGAAGCGGAAGAAAATTTGACGAAATTTCAATGATCACGAGACATCCCAACCAAATTTGTTTTTTATAATGTCGAATCGAAAATGACCCTAAATTGTGAATAAATATAGTCAAATTAATAATAACCCGTTATATAACCGGGTTATTATTAATAACGTATTATATTTGCAACCCAATTTAGAAAAAAATATAGTCAAATTACCGAAATTTTTTTGAGAGTTTTTCACATAGAAAAGTTTTCCTTTTAGTTAATTTTTCCCGGAATGTTCAAATATCCTCGAAGTACAGAAGAATGAATGATTATTTATCATACAGTATATGATATACTGTATATCTCGTCTTGAAAACTTTTATTTCACTGTAATCAATAAGGCGACCTTGCATTTAGTGCCTCTGAATGGAGACCTCATTTAGGAACTGTAATTTCACACCATTTATGAATTTGTTATGGTCTAAACTGATGGGTTTATTTCTCACGTGCGAAAAGTCATGATACAATAATTGTTAAATGCATATAAAATCAGCTGAGACTGCAAAAAATGAAATTCTCTTTCAGATGATATGAAATGTTTACAAAATACGACTATTTTTTGATAATTATGATGCCAATTTCAGCTCTTCACATTTTACTTTTTTTTTCATTTTACTCGTCAAATTGTATCATAGATTTATTTTTTAGGACCCTTAAACCGGTGCGATAGTTTGGAACTGGTACATAAGATCGATTTTGAAATTTTGGGCCATGATATAACTTTGCAAGTTATGTACAAGTGCAGAGCGTTTTTTCGATTTCCGGTTTCTCACCAGTAAGTTTTGATATTGTTTTCGAGACACCGATATTCAATGATAAATTACCGGTTGAAAAACGGCTCTGCAGCGGAACTGAGCTTGGAAAGTTATATTATGGGCCATAATTTATGGCGTGCAATTTCCAAAAGATCGTATGTACCAGTTCCGAACTATCTCACCTGTAAATTTGAGGCCTCTGAAAAATATTTTAGGGTTTTTAACTCCTGATGGCACACCGAATAAAAATAATTAAAATTGGGAATTAATATTTTACTCAATTTTTTCTCTATCTTGTTACTTTGCCAGTAAAACACCAATATCTCAAAATTTCTCACGTACATTAACCAAAATTCATCAAGCAAGACGTCTCCTTGAAAAGAAAAAACCGCATTAAATTATCTAGCTTGAAAATAGTTCAAAGAATGAGAATATTGACTATACGGAGAGCGTTCAGCTGTAAACATAAAACTAATTTCAGTGAAAAATAATGAAATTTCGACAACAAATGATTATTTTCTATTTTTGACAGCGCATTAAATCAGTAAAAACAACCGCATCTGGATAATTTCCGGTATCAGAATTTCCAGTATTCAGCTTTCCCAATTTCAAATAACGTCCCTTTCTCTAGAAAACTAAACAGTACAGTTTATACTGTTAGCATAATATTNTTTTTTAGGACCCTTAAACCGGTGCGATAGTTTGGAACTGGTACATAAGATCGATTTTGAAATTTTGGGCCATGATATAACTTTGCAAGTTATGTACAAGTGCAGAGCGTTTTTTCGATTTCCGGTTTCTCACCAGTAAGTTTTGATATTGTTTTCGAGACACCGATATTCAATGATAAATTACCGGTTGAAAAACGGCTCTGCAGCGGAACTGAGCTTGGAAAGTTATATTATGGGCCATAATTTATGGCGTGCAATTTCCAAAAGATCGTATGTACCAGTTCCGAACTATCTCACCTGTAAATTTGAGGCCTCTGAAAAATATTTTAGGGTTTTTAACTCCTCGATGGCACACCGAATAAAAATAATTAAAATTGGGAATTAATAATTTACTCAATTTTTTCTCTATCTTGTTACTTTGCCAGTAAAACACCAATATCTCAAAATTTCTCACGTACATTAACCAAAATTCATCAAGCAAGACGTCTCCTTGAAAAGAAAAAACCGCATTAAATTATCTAGCTTGAAAATAGTTCAAAGAATGAGAATATTGACTATACGGAGAGCGTTCAGCTGTAAACATAAAACTAATTTCAGTGAAAAATAATGAAATTTCGACAACAAATGATTATTTTCTATTTTTGACAGCGCATTAAATCAGTAAAAACAACCGCATCTGGATAATTTCCGGTATCAGAATTTCCAGTATTCAGCTTTCCCAATTTCAAATAACGTCCCTTTCTCTAGAAAACTAAACAGTACAGTTTATACTGTTAGCATAATATTTTATTTAAATGTACGAGACCAAAAGAATTAAAAGTCGGTTGCAGGTTCGAATCTTGATACCAACGCATTTTTTTTTAAATGGTATAAGAACAGCGATATTCAATGTCAAAAATCTATTGAATTTTTGAAGATCGTTTTCGAAATTAATCCGTAAACGAGTAATTTTAATTAATTTCTTCAGATTGTGAGGCCAAATTTTTCATCGCGACTATTTCTTCGCAAGGTCGAATATATTTATCGTACTACATGAATCATGTAACATGATTCAAATAGTTTGAAACGCCTATTTTACGCTCTCTATTTGATTCGAGGGGTATTGAATTGATTTAATTTTATTGAAAAAAGTATTTATCAATGAAATTTATTTCATCTTTACCACAGACATTATAATAAATGAACATTAATAAGCTTAGTTTCTTAAGTTTTTTCTTACCGTTCGAAACTGTTTCCCACAAAACTCTGCGTAAAGTGTATAGTAAAATGTATTTTTTTTAGCAATTTCGACTTCGTAAATTAGATAGGGCCGAAATCTCAAACAAAAGAGATGAGTGAAAATGAAGACTTAAAAAGCACATTGATCAAAGACAGCAGTCAGAGATGGCTAGAAAGATTATTCAATGGAAAACTCAAAACTTCGCCATATTT
>SCLH01001140.1:5900-51679 GCA_004367855.1 Oikopleura vanhoeffeni | reverse complement strand
GTCAATACAAAAATATATTACAAATTTAGGATGAGTTTATAAAATAAAATTATGCGTAGGTATGTTTAGCATCAATTTTTTTTAATTACATAATTATTGTACATGAAAAATTTTGAAAAGAATTGTTTGCATGAAAAAATTGTTTTTTATTCTAAAATTGCATTAAACACGTATTAAAAGTTAAATACAGGGAAGGAAATATCGCCGGCCCAATTTCGCCGAATTTGCCATTATCGCCGAAATTGTTTGGCAAAAAACTTCCTGCTATATCACTTTTTGGTTAGAATGCGTAGCCACAACGGTAAAATCACACGTTAAAAGGAGTAGTGGCTACGCATTCTAACCAAAAAGAGATATTATTGACAAAAAACTACTGTAGATTTTTTTTGATCAGATTTTTAAATCTATGGATAACCCTAAAACCGCCAATCTTGGTCCTTAATTGTGCGAAATAAAAATCTTTAAAATCGTCGACTGATTTTGGACTTTAGAACCATTTGACTGGAATTTAAGTAATCATATTATAGGAGCCATACACCTGATAAATTAGTATGTGCAACTCAAAAAGTAAAATTTCGGACTCTCGGATTACTATGCAGTGTCAGACTATTTTTCATCAAAAACAAAGAGAATTTTTCAAGGTTGGAAAAATGAACTATTTGATATAAGTAATAAATCAATTTTTGGCGCTGGAGGGTAAAAATAGGCAAAACCATAAGATTTTGGTCAATTATGTTTCTCAAGTTTTTAATTATGGAGTTTTATTTAAAAATGTACGTACATAAACTTGAAGTTCACGTTATTAGTTTCCAAGTCTAGTATTTGCCTCCATATTTTTCGCTAAATTTTTATGGAGAAATTAGTCAAGAATTTGCCTGTAGTGAGATTATAAGGTGATATATATATAAATATATTTTCATTAACAATACACTGAAATATTAGCCCAATCGAACGATTTTGATTGGTTTAAATTTCAACGAATCTGAATCGGGCTAGATTGTCAAAATTTGAAAGAGGATGTGTCAAATTTAGATATGAGTGATGCTTTGATTTTTTAAAAGCCTTATTTTCTACTTTTACCGGTTTGTTCATACCCTTTCGCCAAATTTTGATTATTTAACTATTCTTCACTTCTCTTTATTTTGTCATAATTCGTAAGTCAATTTCGGACAATTTGGTCAAGAATTTACTTGAGCCTTCTCATTCTATCACAAACTATATTTTATTGATTGCAAAATGGAAGTCGCAAATATAATTATACGACATTGCTTTGGATTGACTTTCCGCCTTATTTCTATACATACGCACAATTTAATAGCATATATTGTACACCACTTACTCAAACGTCCGGACACATATTTTTTTTATAAATTTGGATTAAATTATTCATGCTGAATTCACATAACAAATCGGTTTTGAGCCAAAAAATCTGAAGAAACAGGCTTTGTTTTAAATTAGTAATATAGTAGATTTTGGATTCTGGAGAAAAAATCACTCCAGGATTAGCGACGGATGATGTAGATTCGGACACAAATATTTGCTTTCTTCCTTGTCGAGAATTAGATTTTCCAGGTTCAGCATTTTTTCGTGATGAGCCAAAAAAGGAAGAGATTAAAAAATCAGAAAAATATCAGTTGAGGTCGAACTAACTAGAAAACTAATTTACAAGGGGAGGCCCAATATCGCCGAAAAAAACCTACGCAATTTCTCGATTTCAAGCTGAAATTTTTCCAGTGCTTATATCGCCGAAAGAGCCAATATCCCCAAATTTGCGTGGGAGTTTGAGGTTTGTATTACAAATTACTTTGAGTGCGTCATGAATGAGGTCATATTTAAAATTATTTAATAAATCTACTACAACTGTATTTAAAATTATGACGTCATTTAGACCGCTTACGCGTTTTTCATTTTTGGACGAAAAAAATATTTTTGTCCCCATATCGCCGAAAGTGCCAATATTGCCGAAAATGCCCAATTTCGCCTCCCTATGTAATATCCTTTTCCAAACTCCATCTCAAAAACGTTAACTATCTCTGTAGCGCGTGTTCGAATCCCACAGATATGGTCTTATTGATTGTCTTGATTATGATATAGACAAGGATGCTTGATATTGGGACCGCTAAATTTGATCGGTGTGTACACGCAAGAAATCACTCAAAAACAATCACTTAGACAACATCAGTGGATTCGAACAGATAGTTAACGTTTTTGAGATGGAGTTCCGTTGGGAAAAGGATATGAGTGAAAAAAGAAGAAATTTTATCGATCAAAGTTAAAAGTGTTTTTTATATTCGATACGAAAATCTGAGAAATAAATTTTACGTTTCCAAGTTGTTGAATTTCGAACAATCAAAACAGTCATTTTTGGAAATTTTCGAATATTTTTAAATCTTATTTTTTGATAATTTACTTATGCACTGAAACCTTCGATTACCACTGCAAAGTCGGAGAATACTACGAAATCACCAAAATCGTTGCTCACGAAATGATTCACTGGATTGACTCCACAAGAGGTTTTGACCTTTCTGACCACAAAGAATTATTTTGTTCAGAAATGCGCGCAGGAAAGGTTGTTGATTTAGAACAAAAAATCTAAGTGTCATTATAAAAATATTTTAGCTTTGTTTTGGGTTGGGTTTTATCAGCAAAAAAATCTTTTAATAAAATATTTATATAAACCCGAAATCTGTACAATTTTGTGTAATTCGTGTGTGATGGTTAAGAAATTTTTCAAAATGCCTTTTATGTTTAAATGTTTTTTGTTAACAAAAGTTTTTTTTATGAAAAATGTTTTTTTGTGAAAAATGTCTATTTCTTGAGAATATTTTGTCTAAAAAGTTTTTGTTAATTTTTTTTACATTTTATGTTACTTTTTTTTAAATAATTTGAAAGAAATATTTTTCGTTTTTTATAATAATCTTAAACCTGAAAAGCCTTACTTTCTGGTCAATGTCAAGATACTTATAATGGCAAAAATCCCTTGCTTCAGCACGTTTTTAATAGAAGTGAAGATTGTGCAATTAAAAAAGCACAGCAATCAATGGGCATTTCTGGTTTGGTTTTTGAGCCGAGGGAGTCAGAAATTGCGAATTGTGTAGCTGATATTTTTCCATGGACGAAAAATCCGAGAAATGAAGATAATGCAAAGAAAATTTTGATTGATGATTTTAAACTATCTCGCTAATTTTTGTGCCTTTATTTTAATAAATATTTATTACTGCTGAAATACAGCTGAATACTCCAAATCTTATCAAATCTCTACTTAATTTATTTGTAAAAATAAATGCATCAAATATATTTGCCTTGATGTATTTGGATAGCTTATGCAAATTTTTGTTTAATGTACACAAGGGCTGCTAGAGGGTGAAGCTAATTTTTGTCTCTTCTGCCCTCTGGTGTAGATAAGGAACCTCTGGTTGCTTATAACGTTATTGGTAAGTTGATCACGGAAAATATTCTGGTTATATCTCTTAAAGATAGAACAACCGAAAAAAAGCAACATTGTTCAGTTCTCAGTAAAGGAGAGTTTAGGCAATTTAACTATGCGTGGGCGGTGGCGGCTTATTGCCTATCCTGTTCCTCGCAGAGTACTAGACAATGTTTTCTGTCTTCTTACTCAGTTGTTCGATCTTAAAAGGATAAAGCGATGCGAATAGTTTGAAATTGTTATTATTTTGAGGTTATCTACTGTACCTCAACAATACAACAAATTTTTCAAAATTACATGTAGTCCGTTTCATTTTTGCTTGATTTTACTCTTGTCTTTTTGCCGCATAAATTGAGTTGATTCTATTAGTAATTAAGGCGAAAATGGTGCTTTCGTGAAGCTACGATTTCACTCTTTGCCGCCTCTAGTGAGACAGCCGATTTTCGAAGAGCCGCGAATTTTTTTTTGGCCGATTAAGGATTTAAAAATCAACAAATCATTTTTCTGCAGTATTTATTGAACTCGATTAGTTGAAGAAATTATCTTTTGCAGCTCATTAAACTGAGTGTGGTATGGTGTTTTGCATATAATGGCATTTAACAGGCATCATAATTACATCGCTTATCAGGCTAAGTACTTTCTATTGTAATCCATTTTCAAGAAATTTGTGAATTGAACCATCTGACGCGTAACGCCCCAACAGAGCTGAAAATAAAAATTATTTTAAATAAGTCATTTGTTTGGTTCCAAAAACTTGATAATGCATCGTGCGAAACGTTGTTCAGAATTTAAAGAAGTCAAGTGATTTTTCATGTTGATTCCAAAAACTAAGTTTTGTTGACCACTTTGAAGATTTCGAACTTGGCGTAAAAAATGGGAAGACATTTTCCTAGCTACTTTAAAATTTTTAGTCTAGACTCCAGACAATTCTTCGTGGTAAAAACTCATTCTAAATTATTATTTAGGACTCTGACAGAGCTTCTCTCGGTTGCTAATATACGTTTTCAATTAAAATTATTTACATAAATAACTTTTGACAAAAAAGTAGCCGTAAATTTATTTTAAAACTTACTTCGTTATCTTTCATGGAAGCACGTAATCTGGGAAACACAGCTTGCTGGCCATTCCATATTTTTCTCTGAAATGTATCATGAAATTATATTTTCATAAAAAAAATTCGACTTTTTGGTAGCTTTTGAAGAATAAATACTAAACTTGGGTTTATGGATTATGAATCATAATTTATGATCCACGAGCCGTGGACCACGACAATAGAAAATTCTATTTTCTGAACTGTTTGTTTCGAGCGCAATTAAATTGGTAGAATTACAAGTGTAATTGATGCCATCAATTTGATGGTCGAAAAAGAATTCTCCCGACTATTTTTGAACACAAATTAAAGCCCCTTTAACTCCTTTTAACATTTAAATTTTATCAAATTTATGAGTTTATTGAACTTGTTCTTTAAAAACTAGGCAGGATACAAAAATTGCAAAAACTGTCCCCAAATCGCCTTATGATGATGAATCATCATTGATGATGAATCATCATTGATGATGAAAATTTACGTTTTCGTCCTTTTACACCCCCTAAATATTTTTCCCGCAAAAAAGGTGTCATTACATTCGCTAAGGCGTATAAGTTATACCGTATAACTTATACGGTATAAATACTTTTTCATAATTAACACAAGGTTTCGCGTGAGCATCTTTCAGGTTTTTGAAAATACGTTATAAGATTTGTAAGTTTCAAGACTTCAAAGATTGAAATCTAGTCGCACAAAAAATATACGGAAATGATAAATTAGTAACAATAAGTTGACATTCCGAACATTTTTTATACTTTCAATTGAAGTAAGTAATTATGGTGCCTTAATTTTAAGGAAAATAATAAGAAATAACTTCGATGGTTTTTTAGAATTTTCTCACGTAGCGATTAGTCTTGAGCAAATGTATTTAATATTTCGAGTTATTTTCATGTCTTGCGCTATTCTTAAGGGGGTTCTGAATGTAAATTTGCTTGCACAAGTCAACTTTCTGTATTTGATAAATTGAACAAACAAAATACGATTTACGAATTTGTTACTAATGAGAAAAAATTTTTGGGTTTATAAAAATCATGAAAAATGTTTACAGAACAATATAGTTCTTTAATTTTCATGTTCGATCATTTTAATCACAAGTTACAGACTGTTGAAAAGTGGTTACACATACCCAACAATTACAGCAACTCACATTCAGAACCCCCTTAAGTTATAGCAATAATATCGCTGCAATATTAAAAATTGTTTGATAAGGTATTTTATTCGGTTAGTTGGTCAAGTAATTATTCATTTTAAATAAGTTTTAGTCTATTTATTCAGTTCTCCTGATGTTTTTAGTAAGTGTGCTCTAAAAGTAATTTTTAAATTTGATCAAAAAGTGTTTTTAAATTTCATGCGTATAAAAGAGCTCACGGCATCTCCACCAGCTGAGGGCGCGCGCGACATTTTCGTCGAGCAAAACAAAAATTGGGACCCTGAAACTAATTCCTCTTAATCCCTTGCCGCTCTTTGAAACTATTATCGACCAGGATTCCCGAATTTAAGATATATAATCTCACCTTGTAGGTTCCATTGGCACATTTTATTTCTAACTTTTGATTTGATAAATGTAGTTCTTTGGCCTCAAGAAGTATTTTTTCTTTACCAAGTTTTTCAACTTCATTCCAAAGTGTTTGATTCATTATATTGTACAGTAAAATGTCTCCGTTATTGAGTTTTCTGAAGTTTTCTTGCAAGTTTTCGGTAAGCCAAGTTTTTCCATTGCTGGATTTATCATAGATTGAATTGATTTTTAAATACTTTAAAGAGATACTACTAATGCTTAATCAAATTAAATAACTATTTCAAAAGGTAATTAGTCAAAATTTTTGTCTTTAACTAAAAACAAGATACACCACTTAGCCATTTGAAGATACAAACAAAACTTGAAGATAAATTGTTGCTCGGCAGACTGACGTCAATATAAGTTACGAAAATAAAGTTAATTTATTTTTTCATGCTTATTATTATTAGCTCAATCAATATCTTTAAGCTTATTAAAATTATTTTTTATCTATTTTAGGAAAGATTTAAGCTCGAATTTTAATTTTTGGAATCGTAAAAATTTCAAAAAAACATTCAAAACATTTTGAAAATTTTCCGTATTTTTTGGCCAAAATTTTTTCTAATTTTTTTATTAAAATTTGTTGGTAAAAACATAAGGAATGGCCATTTTTACATATAGATGCCTACATATTTTCTAACCGCTCTTTGAAAAATCATAAAATTATTATTAGTGATTTTTTGTCGACTTTTTTAGAAATATTATAAAAATTTTCCGTAAACTACTAGTAAGTACAAAATTTTATATATTAGTAGTTTTTTGAATTATACTGTATAATTTATACATACAAATTCAGGCCAAATCACTATTTAAATTGTCTAGTATCTATTTGGTTTCCGTATGACAACCGATGTTAACTCCTACAATCCGGACAACTTCTGGACCCACAGTCTTTTCACGGTCACGCGTGACCGTGGTGTTTTAAATCAAGCGTATAACCTTCGTTTCCATTATCAACATATATTTTCACTTGATTATATGGTTATTCTGATAATTTCCTACAATCGTATCAAAACAAATGTAAAAAAGTTAAAGGCATCAAATGAATTGAGCAAAGATTGCCTAGGCCTTAAAGCCTATTGACGCATTTTCAAATTTGTAGATTATTAAACCGGCACCAATTTGGGTGCTGAAACTGCAAAAAATTGCATGTTTGATTAAAATTTTAACAAAATCAGCTCCTTAAAAATTAAAAAGAACTATTTTTTTATGACAAGGTTCAAGGCCATTTCAAGTTCATCGTAAAGCTTGTAAGTACCCTTCAAAAGAATCGTAGAGGTCGATTTTCTAATAAAAATATTAGCAACTATGGGTGAATTATGTACTGAACGGTTACTAGAGAGCAAAAAAATAGTCAATTTCTGAGATTTCACAAGAAGATTGTTGCTCTCTGGCGACCTTTCAGTACATAATTAACCCATAGTTCTAATATTTTCATGAGAAAAGTCGACTCTTCCGATTCTTTTGAGGGTACTTATGAGTCTCTACGATGAACTTTGAAGTTAACGGTAATTTGATATACGGTAAAAAATATACGGTATTTGAAAAAGTACTCCAATCACGCCAAAAAAAATTCCAGGATCAACTTCAAACGTTTTCAAGACGTTTTTCTCATTACGGTACAGTCCGAATGGAATCACATGACGAAATAATTCAAAATAAGGTCTTGAAATATGTCATATATTATCCTTATTTCTTAAAAAATAAGATCACGTGACCCTATTAGAAGAACCATTATGTTCAAAACTCTTAAATCAGTGTTTATTACCCAACAAATTTTTCGGCTAAATCTGACTACTATTTATGTACTTGACCCAAAACCTAATTTCTTGATTTAAAGGTCACGTGATCGTTTTTGGTCTTTGGTGTAATGGAGAAAAAGTCTTAAACTTTCTAAAGAAACCACTTCATTTTTTTCAAAAATTGATTTAAGTAATTTTTGAAAAAAAACAGTACTATTTTGGCCAACCTTATTCCTTAATATACGGTCACGTGATCATTTTTCAGGCTATGCGGCAATGAGAAAAAAGTCTTAGAATTTTTTTTTGATTCTGTTCCAAGTCTTTTTTTGATGCTTAATTTTTTTTTGCAAAAATAAGTACTGTAATACAGTAAAAATTTCTAGAAAAAAAAACCACCAAACGTCAATTATTTAAATAGTCGGTCGATTACTTTGTAAATATTTCATAATGAATGCTTTAGGGTCCTAAATTGCGATTAAACGGGTCACGGTCACGCGTGACCGTAAAAAGACTGTGGGAGTTAAGGTCAAGGATTTTTTGTTTGAAATTAAAATTTTCAAATAGTTTTTATGTTGATAATGTCAAAAATACATATATTCTTTTTTATCTTGAAATATTTTTAAAGTTTGAGAAATTAAGATATTATGTCCAACTTTACAAATCAAAGATTGGGATCTCTAGGCCTCTAGTTTCGCGTTTGACCAATGAGACCACCAGATATAACGACGGTGCTAAATAAAAGAACCGACCGCGAAACAAGAGAACTAGATATCCCAATCTTAGATATTATTTAGAACAAAAAGTTCTAGAAAATTAAGGAAACATTTTTGATAATTTGAAGTTTTTCTGAGTCAGAAATTAAAAATGAATATCTTGTTTTTAACCCGTAGACCTGATTTCTGCCATCTAGCTGCCATTCACCATTTAATCGCATTTAACGACGCTTAATCATTGATGACAACATCAGTTATAAAGGTATCAATAAACTTGAAAACAAAATGACGTTTGTGCGTTTTCTTTTTGAAAATTTTTACTGTATTACAGTACTTATCTTTTGCAAAATTTTTTGAAATCACCAAATTAAACCTTTCACCGTAATTAAGAAAAAATTCTAAGACTTTTTTTCCATTACACCATAGCCCAAAAATGATCACATGACCGTTTAATTAAGAAATAAGGTAGGCCAAAATAGTAGTGTTTTTTTCAAACATTGCTTAAATAAGCTTTTAAAAAAAGTGAAGGGGTTTTTTAAAAGTTTTTAAGTCTTTTTTTCCATTACACCAAAGTACAAAAACGATCACATGACCTTCAAATTAAGGCATAAGGTTTTGGTTCAAGTACACAAATAGTACTCAAATTGCGTCAAAAAATTTAAAGGACTAATAAACACAAAAAATCTAAGAATTTTGAACATAACGGCAATTTCCAAAAACGTCACGTGATCTTATTTTTCAAAAATTAAGGATTTATTTATGAAATATTTCAAACCTTATTTTTGGATTATTTCGTCACGTGATTTTATTCGGACTTGGTGTAATGAGAAAAAGTCTTAAAAACGTTTGAAATTCATCAACAAATGTTTTTTACGTAATTTGAGTACTTTTTCAAATTAACCGTATATGGTGTATCGTATATCAAATTACCGTCAATTTCAAAATTCATCTTAGAGACTTGTAAGTACCATCAAAACAATCGGAAGGGTCGACTTTTCTATGAAAATATTAGCAACTATGGGTGAATTATGTACTCAAAGGGCGCCAGAGAGCAAAAATCCTTCTGTGAAATCCGACCATTTTTGCTCTCTAGTGACCTTTAAGTACATAATTGATATTAGCAACTATGATATTTACATGAGAAAGTCGACCCTTTCGATTATTTTGGTGGTACTTTCAAGTTTATACGATGAACTTGAAATTGACATTGACCTCGAACGAGAAATAAAATATTCAACACATTTAAGAGCCATTTTACTAGAGAATTTGTGTGAAAAACTTTAATTATTTTTAGACAGAGCGATAGCAAATTATTTGAAGTTAAATATGAGGTAGTTTCAAATATAAATAAAGGTTTGATTTCATTATTATTGCACTTTTGTGTGTAACTGGAGGTCATTTTCTCGACTTTTTTTTTCTTCTCCCCATTAAATGCCATTCTCTACGTTTCAAAAAATAATTTTGTTTTCCAATTGTAAAGCAAACTTTGCTTATAGGGCTCGATTTTAAGAATGGCAGCTAGATGGCAGAAATCAAGTCTGGGTACAGCCTCACTTCTAAAGCCTACGAGTTAAGTGAATGGTCAAGGAAAATTCAAAAATGCCATCTAAAATTGTATCGGCGTTAATAATACAATTTGTTTATATTTCTTGAGGATATCTTCTGTGCAAGATGAGAACAAAAAGTTCGCCCAACACACAGATCCACTAAATTTTCAGTTGATTTTAGAAAATTTAGTGTTCAGGAAAGCCTGGATAGCGATTATAAAATGCATCGGAATTTGCACTTTCACGCCACCTACTGGTTGAGTCAACTGTTCGGTATGGCTTTAGCTGGACTTGCTCTCTGGTCCGACCAGAAAGAGGAAAAGAGGGAGAATTTGCATTAGTTTCTTAAGTCCGCACAAAAACATACAAAACAGATTACTCAACCAGTAGTTCGCAAATTTGAATTATCGTTTTAAATATCAATGATAAATTAAACATTAATTAAGGCACCTTTTCCTGAATATCATTCATAGACCATCCAATTTTGTGCCTGAGAACACATAGAGAAATATCAAAATATTCTAAAATTATTACGAAATCAAATTCGCGTTTAATTTCAGCTATTAGTGAATAAATCAATCCCTCAGTCAGATAAGGACTTCGAGCTAATTGTGTAAATTGTGAAAGTTGAGGATTAAATGCAAACATAAGACCACTCTCGGTGATATCTTCCCAAATTAAAGGATGCTCGACGAAAAATTTCAGTCGGTCAGCAGCAGAATATTTTATATTTGGAAGTTGAAATTCAGGAACTTTTTCGGTCTTCAAAGGATAAAAAATTGAAAATATTTATCAAAAATACTTTCACAAAACAATTTTAACACAGAAAGTTTTTGTAAAAGTGATTTGCTTTATAAAAATGCAAAAAAAATATCCATTTTTAATCAAACTCAATTGAAGTTCAGAATTTTTTTTCGTATTAATTTTTATTGTGATTGAGTGGGCGCGCAAATTTAAGCCGATTTCATTAGCTTACTCTTGAAATTCTGGCTGCAACGTTTGTATATTTCAAATATTCAGGCTCTGTCCGGCGATTGTCTTTACTCTATATTATATCCCTTTAACACATTAATGTTAATCTAGGAATGTGCGGGTTAAGGACTCATAATATCTTTTTATCACTTTTTGGTTAGAATGCGTAGCCACTACTCCTTTTAACGTGTGATTTTAACGTTGTGGCTAACGCATTCTAAACCAAAAAGTGATAAAGGGATATTGCTTTATTATACCGCTGAGGTGCGAGATTTTGAGAAAATTTGGTTTGAATTACATAAACTTACTTTTTTGATTAATATTTTAACTTTAGTTGAATCACATTTAGATTTTTTATCACTCACATATGGTTTTATTCGCATACTTTTATTTTTTAATAAAAACTTATCTCCAGTCGATATTTATTTTGCTGTTAAAAAATCATTTTATTTCGTTGTTAAAATCATTTTATTTTGTTGTTAAAAAATTAATTTTCAAATTAATTTTCAAATTAATTTTCAAATTAATTTTCTCTAATATTCAAATAAAGTCACGTAAATAAATTTGTTTTTTTTTGCTAAAAAAGGTAAAATTCATCATCCCTTTCATAATAGCTAAAGACGGAATGATATTGTGAAATTGGTTCTCTTATAACTGAGAATTTGAAGATATTTTCTGTGCCAAGTATTTCTTGAACACCCTCTGCAGCATAAAGTAGATGATTGCATATTATATCATATGCACCTGCAAACTGCCTTTCCCAACCGAGAACCATTTTCCCATCAATTGGTAAGAGCTCGTAAAACTGTCCCTAAATTGAAATTAATATATTAAAAAATTCAAATAAGTAGCATTTCTTTTAGATAATAATTAAAAAAATCTAACGTAGGGTAAGTGTCATTTCCGCTTTTTATTCATTTTTCAAATACGCACAGTTTTTAGTTTGGTGTACTTGAAGCGTATAATACGCTGCGTATTCAAAAAGAAATAATCCGGATTTTTATTTAATTTTTTTAATGAAAAGATAATACAAAATGTATACGAAAATACGCTTTACTTCACCTTCATTGTATTTATAAAGTTTTTTGCCGGATAATATTATGCAATAATTAAACATTTAAAAGACTGATCCATGAAATTAAAAAATCAGATCAAATATTTTTAAAATTAATTACAAGTGGAGCTAGAGAGCTTAAGTTTGAAAATTTCATTTTTTTTGAAAAATTATTATTTTTTTACATAACTCGTAAATTTAAAAAATTATTAGATTATTGTTAAATAAATAGCGCCAGCAAAAAAATGCCAGCAGTCGTTTAAAATTCAAAAATACTTACTATATGAATCATATAATATGATTTAAATAGATTGTCCCAGTGAAAAAAGGCCGTTATTCTTTCACCCCGATAAAAAGCTTCGACCCTTTTTTACTTCGACACTAAATATCGATTATTTGACGATCCAATCAGCTCATAGACCCGTTTTCACTGGGACAATCTATTTGAATCATATAGTACAAAAATACTTTACAAACTTTTTTTTATCAGTCTGGCTTTAAAATCTAAGTCAGTGACAATACAATTCCGACCCATCTCATTTTTCCAATCACTATAATTTACCCGTTGCTTTAACATAATTCAAATTTTAGTATTTTGAATACTTGTTCACAAATCTTGTAAATAAAGTTCTACAGAGATTTAAAAAAAATTGGAAAACATAATTCGTTGATTATACGGAGGAGCGGAAATAAAAATAGTAAAAGCTAGATTCTTGGACAAACTAACCTGTCCTTGTTGTTTTGGCAGAGCAAATCGCATTTTGGTTTTGAGGCCGTATCGCTGCACTATGTTCTGATTTTGGGGTCGACAAATTTATTCATGGGATATTCACAAAAGTGTAAATAGGGGATAATAAAAAAATTATAATTATGTGCTATTTTTTCATACACCGTAAACCACCGTTTTTTGAAAATTTGTTGTCGGAAAATCTATCTCTTTCCAGGTTACAATTACAAAGTTGGAAAAGTAACGTATTTTTGTAAAATTTTAAATTATTTACATAAATTTTCATAATTCAAATTGTTTTTGAGATGAAATAATGTTTTATGTAAAACTTGATTAAATTCATCACTTTTATCGACAAAACGCCAATTGAAACTCAGGCGGTATTTTTGGAATCTTTAATATTTTCGTATAATTTAAAATTTAATTTTTCGAAACTTTAATATGAAAAAGTTTCTGCTTGAATAAAAAACAGAGCAGGAAGTCATGTTTGTACATTTCTGCTAATTTTTGACAAGCAATGTTCTAAAAATGACATATTTCCACATGATGATGCCAAAATGGTGCATATTTTTGGTGTATATTCAAGCAAAAGGCGTTTTAGTGTCTCACAAATTCAGTTGAATTTGATCGGAATGAAATTCTAGGCGCCAGTATATATTTATGCACAGCATGTCAAAATTTGGTGATAAGGGGTGAGATATTATATTATTTCCAGTTGTCCGCTAAAAACACATTATAGAGCCACAAATCTGGAAACACTTTTTGACCTGTCAATTTATTGAATGTGAAAAAATAAACTTTTAAATAAATCCAAAAATTTACCAAAATTCTATTTATTTCCACCAAAAATCCGCTTTTGCCCAAGTGGAATAATACAAAAAATAAAGAAAATACTTTCTTGAAAGATAAACTATATATCCCTTTAACAATTTTTGCTTAATCTGGGAGATGTGGGCTAAAAAGCGGCCTCATGAGTGGCTAGGAGGGGTCTTAGGAGTGTTAGGATTGGCTCCCTCAACCCACATCTCTCAGATTAAGCAAAAGGTGTTAAAGGGATATGTCAAAGCTGACCAGAAGCTTAAAATGCTAACCCCTATTAAAATATTTTTTAACCGCCACTTGCGCACAACGTGACATTACCTACCTGCGCATCAGTTTGTGAAAATGATTTACTGTTTTGAAATTATTGACGGATTCAAGAATATGATTTTTCTTTAATTAAATTTGAAATTTTTATTTGATCTGAGAGTAGAAAAATAAAATTTATAATATGGATTACAGACCCTCAGAGGACATATCCTAAATATTTGAAAAATGCCGAATCTGAGAATTTGATTGGTTGATCACTTCCAAATCTGACCAATAAAATCGGCCTTTTCTGCAATCTACGGTTTTGATTGGGTGCTAGTATCCCGCGTTGTTTGTATCATTCAAATATTTCCTCTGTCCTCTGAGGGTGTGTTATCCATACTAAAGTATTTTTTGTTGTGCATTGAAAATAAGAATTGTTTTGATTCGGCCATCAGAAAGACTGTGAAAAAAGAATGCCCTTTTGACATATTTTATTTTGAGTGGTCATAATCGTCATTGATGTTCTGAAGCAAATATCGCAAAACACGAACTCATGTTTTAACTTGTGACGATTTGTACGCGTTACTTGTGACATAATTTTCGACCTACAATACGTTTCATGTGTTCCAGTTTATGCTCAAACTTCACGATGACTCATCGTGTGTACGCTAGACCGGGTCTCTCAAACTTCTATGGTAGCAATTTAAAACTTTTCGGAGGTTGATAAAAAAGGTAGTATATGATACTGTATCCGGAAACTGCTTTGAGGAGCTTTAAAGAGTTAAATATGGGTATAAAGTACGGAACTTGTTAAAGCATACGTTTTTGACAAAATCTGTAGGGCCCCTACAGTAGGGATGCGATGTCATAAATTAGATTTTTCAGTCATAAATTTATACATTTTTTATCTCATAATTTTTTTAATTTGGTCAGTGAAAAATAATATACTTTGTCACCGCAGGATTTTACGCTGTCCGTGTTATTTCACATCCGTCCACATCGGACACCCTTATCAGCAAATTTTCAGACATATAATTATACGCTTTAAAAAGAGTTATAAACCAAATTGTGGGTTTTATTTCTTCTGAGAGAAAAATACTGTTGATCAAGACAAAACATTTATGTTTTTTGAGTTTTCTTCGTCAAAAGCCTTAATTTAAGAAAATGGCCGGAAAAGTTTTTGGCATGCGTGATTTTGTACTTGACAAAAAATCGTTATTAGATTGTTTTTGGGAGGCTTATTTTAATGTAATTAATGAGCGTAGGTTAAACCTTGTTATATATATTTTGAACAACGTTCTGGATGACCATTCATGTTATTGTCGAATGAAACGCATGTCAAAAGTAATAAAAATATACAAGAAATACGTTAGTTTGTTTAATATACTAATTTTATTTGATAGCAACTTTTCGATAATTCATTTTCAAGCTAATTACACTTTTATGAGTTCAAAAAAGTGTCAGTGAGAGATCTAGAGTTTTTATTTTTAATAGGTTTGTTTAAGATTATAGCCAAATATATACAATTAGAGCGGTATATACAATGCAAATGGGGGGTTCTTCAAATTCGAGACATTTGCGTGTGTGAGCATCAGCTCTTGTGTAGACCAAAGAGCCAATGAGTGACGCGTATTGTAACCACACAACACTGGAAAACCCTTAACCCTATTGTACATGAGAAATTGTAAAATTTGGTCATGATCGATCATTATCATCAAAATTATTTTTCTTGGTTGGCGGTTAACCGTTAGCCTAAAATTTGATATTCTGAATTGATAAAAGTGGTAGATAAAAGTCGGCAAAGTTGAGAAAATTAAACATCTGTGGTTCCGAAACTAGATAATATCTGTCACGTAAAAAAACAAGTTCAAACTTTCACACAGTTAGAAAGAAATTCTATCATGTTCTAGAACCGGGAATTTAAACCAATCACAGCATTTTTTAAACTAATCGGATAATCATTTTCGTTGGTTTCGATATGAGCTATAGCTTGAGAAATTATAAAAAACTTTTCGGGAATTGCATACAAACACAGTTGCAATTCAGGTGTAACAAAGCTCTCTAGCGCTGGATGATAAGACACTCGAGAGCTCAAAATCAGCCTTATTTCTTGAACGTTCATCAACATTTTTCGACCCTTTGCATTACTGTGCTTGATCCTGTTTTATGCGTTTTTAGAAAGAAAATCTTTCTAACTTGATTCATTTCCGATTCTTGTTTCTTCTCATCCAAATTCGGCTGATGCCGTGGCTCATCTAAATTAAATTAACAAATAAAAATTTGATTTAAGTAAATTTCCAAAGTCAAAAAAGTGAAGTGGTTCTCACAAAAATACGATGTCATTAAGTTTACAAGCTCGGCATGATGTTTTGGTTTTTGTCGCTTTTTAAAAGGTACAAATAGGGGAGTTTCAACGCACGTGTCCCGCTGCGAGTTAATTTGCCATTTTCGGTGCGAAGGTTCAAAACCAAGTGTGAAAAATCAATTTTAGATTTTTTAGAACATTACTTTTTATCAAGAAAAGTGCCCGATTTTATGCTCAAAATTGTCACTCGGGAGTTTTATCACCGCATTAGCGTAGTTCATTAGTAATCGTGCAAGGCTAATAAGCAAGAGATCTAATTTAAGCAAACGGTTTTTAACTTAAAACTTAACTTAAGAGAAGTGTTCGCAAAAAAATTAAATTATGCAGAAATCGGGCGCTAGAGAGCTAAATAAATATAGTGCTCTTTAGCGACCTTCGTATATGTATTCAGCCGGTTAATGATATTTTTAAATTGATAAAATGAACTTGAAAGTCACCTTGAACGTGAGTTACTGTTAAAGAAAATAAATCTTAACAAGCAATTACGTCATTTTTTGAAGGCTTTTGAGGCAGTGTTATTCTAACATAATGAAAATAAATTCTACGTGTATTTACGCTGAAAATTTTTTCCAAATATCACAAGTTCAGAGCTCTCTGGCGCGAACAAGGTTCATAGTATAACCGTCAGACAACAACTTATCGTATTTTTTTATTTGACTGGTCAAGAAAAACATTTTCAGGCCTTTTTTCGGGGACAATACTCCCTTAAAATAATACTAACCGACTACACCCGCTATCTCAACAACCACAACATCCTTTGTGAAATTTTCTCTTACAGCCAAAAGCCCCACGGATAGGAGAACAAGAGCTAAAAACGGTATTTTCTGATCATATCCAGCGCATTCTTTTAACCTCATCATCTTCCATTTGCTCTCTAGATATTTTTTCTCAGTTGTAACGGGTGTTTATGCATTTTTGTCAATGGAAAAATTCATTAAATTTTGCGGAAAAAAAAATTAGTTGATTTTCGGATTTGTACATCGGATTGTCTTTCGAGTAGGTGAGGCTAAGCTTAGGAGGGCGCACCTCATCGCACGGTGCCAGCAAGTTGATGAGCTAAACTCCACCGCCAGATTCCTCGTTTACCCCTCAAATTCACCCTCATTTTGTGTTCGCTTTTTATTAAACTTTTGAAACATTCGATTTATAACAGTGTAGCAAATATATTTTTCTATTAATTTGTCAATTAAAAAATTGTATTTTCAACGTTTCGGTTTATTCCATTTTCAAGAGTGAGAAATAAATGAAGTACAGAAAGGAAAAAACTGAAAGAATTGTTTTTTGTGTCAATTAGCGAATCCAGCCTCAGTTTCGCTAGATTTTTCTGAACTGATCAGTCTAAAAATCCTGAAGATGCTTATAAAAACGAAAACGTTGAAAATTTTTAATTTTAATAAAATTTTCCAAAAATGGACAGTGAAATATCAATGATATAATTTTGATATGATATGTAGAATCTACATTGTAGATACAATTCCCTGGGAATTTCTTGAAGCCAAATTTGTATTAGAAATTTTTTTTTGAGATTTTTTATAGTGGTGAAAATTGCAATTCAAAAATTTCGGTCAACGTTCGTAATTTCGCTGATAAAACAGAAACCACTGTAGTTTTAAAGTTCATTTTCCAGCAGTTATTACATGACATATTTATGTTTTATGAATAACATAAATTTTTGAAAAATGTTATTTTTTCATCGAAAAAAAATCTAAATTACATGAAAATTACCATTTTTTTAAATAACCGGTACTTTTGGTACTTTTTTAAAAATTTAAATCAATTGTTTTGGTTTTCTTACTAGCTATTTAACTTTGTGTTAGTTTTTTGAAAAATTATTTCATTGATTTCGAAAATTATTTAAAAAAAACCAGAAAATTGTATTTCCACAACAAAACGCTATCTTGAAAACCATCAATTTTTCATCAAAACCAGTAAAAACCGGTAATTAAAGATATTTTTTCTCGTATAAATTGCCCGCTAGATTATTTAAAATATATAGAACCAGTAACCAATATTGATTTTTTAACACTCAATTCCATCAAAAACATCCCAGGGAATTGTACCTAATAATATGATATGATATTCACCCCTCGAAACTCCTACCTTATTTTTTGGTCGGTTTTCATTTAGCTATTTAACATTTTTTTGCCGGTTTCTCTTGGTGAGAGTTTTTTTTCACGAAAGTGTTAAACATAATGAAAGTGAATTAGAACAGTTGTGACGATGGTAAACTTTTGGGTAGACAAATTCGACATTGTTGAACTTTTCAATGGGAATTGTTAAGACAAAATTTGTACACTTTTATAATGTGAATTCAAAATCAAAATCCAAGAAAAGTTTGCTCGGCTTCCTTATAGCGATGATTTATTGAATAAACTTTATTCGTCATTAAAAAGGAGCAATCTGCCAAAACGTGGAGAAAGGGAAGATTAAAAGTAATTTGGAATATTTTTGAAATTAAAGGGGGAACGGTCGCAATGTTTCTTTGCCTCAAAGTGCCTTAAAAACATTGAGACCAATACCCCCTTAATTGATATTTGTATCGAAAACGGCTCGGTCGGATTAAAGTCCCATATAAGATCATCGTATTAATATAGTAAAATTGAAAGTCGAATGTGTGGTTACTGAGAAAAACGGTCTCTAATTTCGCTCAAAAATGGCTCATTTCGGTCTTTGAAGTTTCTTGGTTGCCGAACTAGACGTTTGTGTGATACGAGACTACCAGCATTGTGATTTTTTTTGTCAAATTAGTTTAATTAACATCAAAAAAAGGTGCACAGTACCCCCTTAAGGGAGTACCTGACGTCATTTAGTGATTTTTAAACGTCTGTGCTGAGCTGAATAACAGTCCTTTGAGTTTCATATTTTGGGAACCAGAAGATATTTGTCTAAATTTTTCAAAAAAAAAATACTCGGAAGTTTTTTGTATGATCGTACCGGTATTTGTACTGGTACAAAAAGTCGATTTTCTCATTTTTTAAATACATTTTAATTGGCCGAGTTGATTACAGATTTTTTTTATTCTTAGGGAATATGAATGAATTTTAAACAATAAAGGAGAATATCCAAAGAAATTTTGAAATATCATCTAATTTGTCCGTAATCGTTAAAAAAGTGCTGAAAATGGCTGTTTTTGGTATATCACGGCTAAAACATTTTAACTCGAACATCTGAAGTCAAAAAATTTTTCCTGAAAAGCGTTTTTTTATAATCGAAAATATTCGGAGAATATTCAAGAAATTTGCGATATCTTGTTTAGTTCATGATAACGAGGTGCTTGAAGTTTAGGTTACTTCAAAATTCGGCAAAAATGTGTTTTTTCTCAGGTTTGCAAAATTATTTTTGAAGAAAATACAAAAATTTTTATTTTTACGATGTATCAGCATTAAAAATTTAAAATGACAAACAAATTAGTCAGATCCGATGTATATATCACGAGTTTCAGTCAATTATTTGGAAAAAATACTTAAAAAAAAATGAAATTTTGCAAATTTATGAGTTTTTTTTCGGTCAAAATTTAAATTTTATAATTGTTTTGTAAGCAAACGGTGAATGAACTCATGCAACAAAAATTAACGTGAACAGGGTTAAACTTTAGAAGTTATAGCCTGTAGAAGGAAAATTATAAACAGAAAAAATAGGAAATTTCGGAAATTTTTTTATATCAAGAATTTTTTGGGATCAAATCGATAACAAAATTGAGAATAAAGTTAAAAATAACTTTTTACCATGTCTGAGTGTCGAGATATCCGGCAGGTACTCCCTTAAGGAGGTTGTGGGTGTAGAATGTTGGAATTGCTGAGGAAAATAGCCGTCTCCTCCAGCTGGACTGGA
The DNA here is from genome assembly GCA_004367855.1 of Oikopleura vanhoeffeni. Lineage (NCBI taxonomy): Eukaryota > Metazoa > Chordata > Appendicularia > Copelata > Oikopleuridae > Oikopleura > Oikopleura vanhoeffeni. Next base: position 31,585 of record SCLH01001140.1, on the reverse strand, counting down.
AGGGTCGATAACGGGCCGATAAGAATAAATGAGAAGAAAAATACGGGAGACTAAAAACTTCACTGTCAACTGCAAGTAATTTTTTTTAATTCTGGTGAAGGATGGCCCACCGGTGCGGCATCGAAAAACTTGTGTAAAAATATGTTTTAATTCACACAAAATTTTAAATCTCGGTCAATTTTGCTTTAATCGATAAAACAAAGATGTTTCGGAAAAGTACGACGTTTTCAAATAATTACCAGAAAAGAAAATTAAATAAATCTTTTTTGGTTTTTAGGCGGTAAAAATGAAATTCAGATTTTTTTTTTAAATCTGATTAAGCTCGGTCATTTTGTTTCAAATTGAAATAAAACAAAACATTAATAAAACCTGATGTAATGTGACTTCAGTTTACCAGAAGCTTGTTAAAAAAGCTATTCTCTGTTGGTTTTTATAAGTAAATAAGTTCATTTAAAATTATTTCCAGCAGAAGGTGTGTTGTTCTCATGTCTTGTTTCGAGTGTGACATACACGCCTACGCAAGAAGAAATGAAAATGACACAATCTGATTGGTTAAAATATTGTATTCTCGGAATGTTTTTCTTTCAGCTGAATTCAAGAATAAAACAAAAATTTCTTCAAGGCTTGTTTAATTTACTTCCACAACCCCCTTAAGACTAATCAACGCAAAACGACGAACCCATGACAAAAATTTTACTTGAATTTTTCTAGAATTACAATTAATCTCAAATTTCTTTTCTCAGATGTCATACATTTCAGAATAACCAATTGATAGGGCGGGATCTGACAATTCATTTTCAGGTAATTTATATCCAGCTGAATTCTGATAGATTAGAATCTACACAAATCCGAATCCAGATTTTTTCTCAATCAATATGATTAAAGACCCTCAGTTGACAGATCGTGACTATTTGAATGATACAAACAACGCGGAATACTAGCTGTGCAGTCAGCACCAATCGAAACCTTCAATGCAGAATTGACCGGATAAATTGTCAGATTTAGAAGGGATCAATCAAATGCTCGGATTCCGCATTTTTCAACTAGTCACGATCTGTCAGTTAAGGCCCTTAATCATATAAATTATTAATAATAATTTATTATCAAATATTTTCGGATAAGCCTGATTTAAAATTTATAGGTGAATGAATACGCTTTTGTAATATATAAGATGCGTTAGTCCAAACGCCACGGAGTTGCCATTGTATCCTCTGAGTAAGTTTAGACGTTCGTCTTACCCGAGTTAAAAAGTCTTTAATATAATGCTCAACCAATTTTGAACTTGTTTCTGAATATTTGTACTTTTTTCAAACTACGTGGTACTAAAAATAGAGATGATATTTCAGATGGCGGTAGTCTACGAAAATAATTTTATTTCGCTTCATAGATCAACTCAAATGATAATATTACAAATTACACAAACGATGGTTATTAAGAAATATAAAAATTTATTGTTACAGGAGTTGTTGGTTCCTAATTTGATATTAACCGCCATAAGCCATATCGAAAATGATGCCTATCCGTTGAATTTTATCATGACGTCATAAGAAAAGACATAGTCCAATCACATCACACGATTGTCGAGAATCCTGTGATTTCATTGGTCAGTTTCACTTCTTGTGACGTCATGATAAAATTTCACGCATACGCATCATTTTCAATATAAGTACGGTCAGTACTGGGCGTAAAATTGACTTTTAAACTAATTAGTTTATTGACGATCGGTGATCGGTGACTTGTACAGAATTTTAATGATTATTTGTTGAAAATTCAAAAAAAAATTTCAAAATTAAAAAATTTCAAAAAATTTATATTGGGTTAAATGGCATTTCAAGCTCTAAATTGACGAAAATTTTTCGAAAATTTAAAACGGTGATAATCGCTTAACGTTCCCGAGGTTTTATATTCGAATGGCCTGAAATTTCAAAAACACATAAAATCTATGGTCTACTCTAGTCTAAACCTTAGTTAGAAGCGTTTTTGAAAATTTTGCCCAAGATTGATAAAAATTTCGAAAATACAAGGTTAATTGTGCAAGATTGTGAAGATTAATTGAGCTGAAGATCAATCTGTAGCAATTATTTAACGATTTAAGGGGGTATGCGACTCTGATTTGACATTTTCCTCGGTGAAATAAACTGAAAACTAACAGTTCATGAGAAAAACGAAAATGCTTATTTGTAGATCTATCCTTAATCTTGCGAAAAGTACATCACAAATTATTTTTGACCATTACACCAATAGCTACAGTATCGTAACAAGGTGACATTTCAAAACTTCAAAAATCTATCTCCTCCCAGACGGTATATCAAATTGAGCTCAAATTTTCACAGATCACGTAACGGTAGTATATATAAATTTTCCAGAGAGCTTTTTTGATCCGGCAACTAAAAATTCTAGAACGCGAAGATAACCGACGATTTTTAACAATTTCAGACTTCAAAATCTATCTCCTCCGAGGATATGTTTTGCAAAATAGCTCAAATTTTTATCAAGTATTTCTCAGAAAATTTTAAAGAGATGATCAAGAGCTTTTTGCAATTTCGAGCTAGAACTCGAAATATGATTTTTTTGGTCATTTTCCGAAAAATTCCGAAAAAAAAAAGTGCTTCGATTTTTCGAAAGTAGGCTCAAAAGAAAGCCAGTGAAACACTGATGAGAAAGTTGGCTAACGTCAAGTCGATATTTTGAATTTTTAGTGGTCAAATTTGAGCAAACGTTATTTTTTAACTTCATCTTTCAAAAAATACATAAAAAAAATCGAAAAAATGCACAAATTTCAAAATTTTTTTTTGATGATTGGTTCTTAGTACACTTAATTATCACCCCGTATCAATTTGGAGCTTTTAATGGCCTTAAAGGCCTTTATTAAATCAGAGTCGCATACCCCCTTAACGAGTATTTTGCTGTAACGTTATAAAATCTGGAAAATTAAAAATAATTTTCTCTAAAATCCGGCGTATACACAATTGTTTCCGACTTTTTTATGAATATGAGGTAGATCTGCTGTAATTAGGTATTAGAACAAAAAAAATATTTAATTAGCTATGTCGTTGCATCTCTAATTCATGCTTTTTACTAAGGAGGTGGTGGACGTGAACTTTTGAAACATTTCTAAAAATTGAACCGTTTTTACGAAGGTAGACTACCACCGGTAATTTTGAGTGAGAGTTATTATTTCTGCTCATTATCAATATTCATAAAAATTTTTCTACAAATTTTTTCAAGAAAAATGTAGACTATTTTTCTAACTTATAAAATATTTGATAGAAATTTTTTCTTTCAAATCATTTGTTCGTCGATCTTTTTCGTGAATTGTAGCCAATCTGCTCACATTATAGATTGCAATAAACGAATGATAATAATAATAATGAAATGATTTATTGATTCCTTGAAAATTTCATGTTTATGAAATGCTGACTACAGTTTAATAACTCAAAATATCGTTAAACGAGCTATATTTTTTATCAAGAAATGACAACCTTGAAAATTAATTTTTGACATAAATTTTCTTAACAAAATATCAAAAAATTTTTTCAATAATAACCCTTTGCAGAGCGATTTTTGGTAACCTACTGAATATTTTAAAAATCGTAGTCAATTTTCTTATACATTTTCTTGTACAGCAAGTCACATTTTTTCTTGCGATATTAGTTTTTCCTCGAAACTGATTGACACCGTTAATTGGTCGGCGAGAGTTAACATTTGTTAAGTTGTTAAACGTTGTGATTGGCAGAGGTGAGCTAAAGCGAAAACTTAAGATCGCAAGCAAAACTGTGATATGCTGTACAGAATTATAAAAATAAATGTCGAAAAATCTTTATAGGTAAAAATATATTTTTATTGCATTCTTCCGATTTCAAAATTTTATTCAATTTAGTTTTTGTCAGAAAGCACAAACTTATTTTAATTATCTAGCTTACTTGATTTTTAGGTCACTAAAACATTCTTAGCAAATAACAACAGTCAAAAGACATTTTTTTATTTAGAAAAGTATTTTGAAAAGTCAAAGGATGTCGTACAGTCTGGTAAACCACGCGCCACTAGATCATATGAAAGCACCTGCCGAGCGGGTAAAATAAGTTATTCTAATTTTGGCACTTTTTTCCGCAAAAAGTTCAAATTGCGAACTTTTTCTCTGATTTAACCCTTTCCTGAACTGCACTTAGTATTTTTTCGATATCTTCGGAATTAAAAACTTGTAAAAACCGCTCGTCGCCAGAGTGACGCCGATGGAACATGCCTTCCGTATTTCTTGTCACACATTGTGTTCTGAGTTTGGAATGAAAAAAATACGGCTCTTACAAAACGTATGTATACAAAAAATGAAAAAATGTTGATTAATTTGAAAATTTTAAATGATATAACAGTCGTGCATAATTCAGCTAAAAGTAATTTTATTAACTTGAACTTTGTTAGAACAAATTATTAATTTGATAAAAAATTTTATTAAATAAATTTTTTTTTAAAAATGACAAATTATATTTTTGAATCACTTTTAAAAAAATATTTGTTTCGGAAATGTATTACAGGGGGGTGCGGCGTATAGTTATACGCGTATAGTTGGAACCCGAGATAAAACCTACGTAAGCCTCCGCAAAAACCTACGCTTTTGAAAAATAAATTTATTCGTTCCTGGCGTGCGGCGTATAGTTATAGGAAAAAGATAGGGCTTTTTTTCAAACGTTCCTAGGCAAAAGTTCACTTAAGTTCGTAGTTCACATTGTGAACACGCTACTTATTACTGATAGGCTCTAGGGTTTAAAATTACGTTTAAGAAACTGTATTATTTGTAGATTTTTGTCAAGACGTTTGAGTAACTGTCAGGACGTTTTAGAAGGTGGCTAGTAATTAATATAGTAATTAATCTGAAGTATTTATTTCGGCGTTATTACCTTTCCTTAGAAGCAATAATATTTTTTTTCATTTTTAATTATTCTTGCAAGCGTCGTGTTTGTTATAATCCGCTGAGTTTCAAGAAAAAATGCTGTTATGATATCCACCAAGGTAGCTTCAGGATTTTTTCGTAGACTTTCTTTGCGGACTTCAAGAACCTTTAATTTCTCTTCGACTGATAAATGATAGTTTTTAGCAGTGGTCTTATTTTTTTTCTTTGAAACCTTCTTTGAATTCATGTTTTTTTTAAATTAACTTTATTTCATTTTTTTGATGAAATCAAAGTACACTAGCATATTTTAACGCAATTTTTNAGTCTAAAATTACTTCCACATACTGGCATTTTGGTCTTTTTTCGGATTAAAAAAATTGCGGTCTGGGTAAACATAGCAAATAGACTATGTCACTTTCGATTTATTTTTTCTAATTTTGACTAGTGGCACTGTACACCGGGCTTGCCGAATTTTTGTCGGCAAGCTCTGCAAAAGGAGCTTGCTGAAACCGAGCTTGCCGACCACCGAACTTGCCTAAACCGAGCTTGCCTACCACCGAACTTGCCTAAACCGAGCTTGCCTACCACTGAACTTGCCGAAACCGAGCTTGCCTATCACCGAACTTGCCGATCACCGAACTTGCCGTCCACCGAGCTTGCCGATACCGAACTTGCCTAAACCGAGCTTGCCTATTACCGAGCTTGCCTATTACCGAGCTTGCCGGTGTACTTGTGGCACTGCTGAGCTTTATTTGAAAAATATACAAAACTTGAATTTCGGCTTTTCCAAGATCGTAAAAATTTTTAACTAATAATTTTGGAAATTTCCGCGGTCGGTTGAATCATAAACACAGGGAAAATATTTATTTTATTGTAACATCGGACCATTCATCTTACATTTTTGTTCAATAACTTTTATATAATAAAATGTTTTATTGTAAATTTAAAAATAAATGGCCGGTTTGTTTAGATAAAAGATATAAATCGTTTATAAATCAATTTTTTGACGTGAATATCGCCAGAAAGACTCTTCCTGGGAAAATTAACAAAATTTTTCAGGGGGTTGAGGAAATTAGTAAATCTCGGATTAATCATTTTTTTTGTCTAACCAGTGTCAAATTTTCTTCTCAGAATCACTCGAAAATCACATTGAATTCATCACTTGTTGGCAAAAATCCAGTTAAATTTTGAAAATCGGACGGAAAATTAGCTAATTATAACTGAGATTTCGGGAGGTATTCTAACGTGACATCCTCAAAAAGATAATAAATGGTGGTTCTCACGCCCTTTTTGAATTATATAGAAAGTGAGGTTATACTCCGGAAGCTATTGATACGAATTTTTGTTTGAATAATACATATTTTCTCCTCCCAATTTCCTAAAAGCGTCAACCTCCAAAAACGATACAATTTCCTTCAAATTCTCCACCATTGTTTCTGTGCTTTGCACCAGATTGTTAAAACACAAAATTTTTACAACGCCCCGGAAATTATGAAACCATCCCTTGTTAAATTTTGCATACGCCTTAAGTAAGCTAAACACATTTTCTTTAAAAACTGTTTAAAATTGGCAGGAACCGGTGAACTCCGGTTATCTCCATTAAAGGGGTGGTCGTCGCAAAATGAGGCTCTAGAAAAAAATTTTCCCAATTTTATTTTTATGCCTTTTTTTATAAAAATATATGGGAAAATTACAAGCATTTTGGTACTCGTTTTATTTGATACATGGCTAGGAAAGCACTTTTTGATGAGTTCAAAAATATTTCGTATGAAAAAATTGAAAATTTCTTGATTTTTGGAAATTTGAAACACGATTTACAGAAAAAACGAGTCAGAAACTCCTAAAAAGGGTCAAATACTGTTTTTTGGTGATACTGATACCGATAATTTTCAAAAAAACTCAACTCAATTATCTGCTCACGTTCTGTCCAGTTAATTTAAGTCTTAAATCATTGTTGTACCTTAAAACTCAGAGAGGAGTTACATTTTGAAAAAATAATTACGTCAATTTGTAAGCACGTTTTTGATTGGACGAGCCATCCGTCACTTTCGACTTTTTTATAGGATGCAAGATTTTTGCTCAAAATATATTAGTTAGAGGTAATACTTTGTCCAACAGTTTGTACTTTTGCGATAATGGCGCATTGAAAACCCCGTTTTCGCCTTAAAATGCGACGACCACCCCCTTAAGGACCAAATTGAGATGCTGAAGATTGATACGTATCACAGTGGGTGACTCATTAAAGCATCTCAACAGCTTTATTGAAAAAAGTTTTCTCTAAGTATTAATTTGTGCTCAAATAGTTAACCACAGTTTTTCCTTTTTCTTATCAACCTCATAATCGCTAAAAATAAACATTTTTTCTTAAAAGTTGAAATTTATCTGAGAATAAAAAGAGATTTATAAGATGTTTTTTGTGCATTCAAAACTAGGATTGTTTCTATGAAGTTATTGAAAATAATGCATTTCTGGTCTCATATTTTATAAATATATGAAATGCAAGCATCGAATGATGCCTAAATATTCATTTTTTCTCTGTGTTTAAAAACACGACTTATCAGGTGGGGGAGTTAACTCATAGTTGACAACAAAATTTGAATGTTTTTTTAATCTAATGGTTATAAATCATTTTTTTTGGGTGAAAAATTTTGTACACTGTAGATTCTACAGCATCTGTATAAGGTCCTTAAAATGTTCAAAATTTGATATTGAGTTTAGCCATTCCTCGATTGATTCGTTCAAAAATCGTCGAAAAACTGGCCTTTGAAATTTGTGCGGCGATGCTGATGTTTGATAAAAATTTGCTGAAAATTATTTATAAATACGGAAGCAAAAAGTCTTAAATTTTTACCGCAATCCTGTTTTTGCAACTGCTTTGTCAATCCGGTTGAAGTCTGCAATAATGGAATCGAAAGGGTTTCTTATCAGGACAACAGATTTCTGGTAATTACACTCTTTTACAGTATGCCATTTTGTAGTCTGAATTTTTGTCAAAATAACTTTTTGTTAATAAAAAATGGGTTAATTTTAAATAAGAAACTAAATGGGTTAAAATAAACTCGACAGACAAACTCCTGTATATTTAAATGATCACAAATGCGAGAATGTCATTGACCACTCAAATTACAGCGGCTTTCATTGGCTTATTTCAAAATTCAGGGTTTTGATTGGCCGGGTTGTTTGTATCTTTGAAATATCGAGAATTTGTCTGATGGGTCGTTTAATCCACCGTTAATGTGTAATTATCGTATGTACATCCGAACATCCGTTTTTGAAATTTTGATATCTTGCTTTATTCTCAAGTTACGGCAAAAACTGAAATTGTTTGAAATGATATTTTATTCGGTATGTTAGTGAACTAATTAGTAATTTGAAATTAGTTAAAGTCTATATATTTAGTTTTTAGTAAGTGTGCTTGAAAAGTAATTTTGAAATTTGATAAAAAGTTTGTTTCTCATTTATAAGTATAAAAGAGCTCACGGATCTCCACCAGATGTAGGCCCGCGCGACATTTTGATCGAGCGAAACAAAAATTGGGACCCATAAACTGATTCTTTTTGATCTCTTGCCGCCCTTTGAAACTATTATCGTCCAGGATTCCCCAATTTAAGATATATTCGATGTGAAGAACACTCAACAACATTTATTTTGTTTAGTTCTATCATGATACTATACGAGAGCTAATAAATGCTATTTTTAATTTATATTTTCTCGGTGACATTTGGCTGATATTGATTAAGGTATCCTTTATTAATAAAAACTTTTTATATCCTTTTACCAACGGAACTCAATCTAAAAACGTTTACTATCTCTATAGCGCGTGTTAGAATCCCACTAATGTTGTCTTAGTGATTGTATTGAGTATGATTATAGGCAAGGATACGCTAAATTTGATCGGTGTGTAATCACTCAAGCAATCACTAAAAAAATCACTTAGACAACATTAGTGGGATTTGAACTCGCGCTATAGAGATAGAAAACGTTTTTGAGATGAAGTTCCGTTGGTAAAAGGATATGCCGAAGGTTCTTAAATAATAAGCGTTGAATTAAACGTCAAATAACAAAATTCGAGTACAAATTCATCACTCGATGCAATTTGATGAAGAAAAAGTAATTTGGCTTGAAACTTGTAATACTCGAGACCAAGAAACTTAAATTGGCATTTATGGTTTTTTATAACTACGCAATTTCCAATGGAATCGAAAGGATTTTTTAAAGGTCAATTTTACGTTGGACACCCTAATCTAGCTTATTATTTATTCATTTCAGCTCATTACAATGCGATCAGGGTGCACTCACTTGAAATAATAACCGATACTTTGGCTCGATAATAATATTATGTTTGATCCTTTTTTCATCTTGATTTCAAGTTTGAAATGTTTTGACCAAAAACCTTGATTCCAATCAGATGAGCATCTTTACAATCGAGATCTTCACCAATCCAATTATATTTTGTTTGAAGCAATTTTGAGGGCCTGACTGTACCAGACCAAAAACCAGTTGATTGATGAATTAAATGCCTAAATAAATATTTTATTTGAAAAAAATTTGAAAATAAAAGTTAAAAAATCAAATATTTTTTTTAAAATTCATTGTTTTCTAGTATTTTTTTGTAAGAAACCATTTTTTTGTTAAATTCAAATTTATTTTTTACTGAATAATTAATTAATATTTTAAACAAGGTGATAAAATATTTAACGCTAAGTGTGTACACTCTATAATGTTTCTAGCAATATGGTGAAAAATGTAAGCTACACCGAAGGCAGGCAGCCTGCCGCAGGCTTCCAAAAGGGGATTTGCCATCCCTATCTCCTTTTTATCCTTCAAAAAAGGATAAAAGGGGATGGGATGAGAGGGATAGAGATGCATCCCCTAGGGAATGGGATGCATCCCTTCCCTTTTATCCCCTTTAATAAATTTGGAGATTTGAATTAATTGAAAATAAGCTTAAATCGTAGCTTATGTTAAAAATTGTAGATACAAGCAAATTTCATGATACGGAACGAATTCGTAGATAAACATTTTTAAATTACGAACTTAATTCGTAGGCCTGATGAAATAAATAGATACTGGAAAAAATGTAGCATACGGGTGAAATTTAACATACAGGCTAAATAAGCTACACACGAACGTCGAAGTTACTGGCTCAATTTCATTCTTGATCAGGAAAAATTCGTAGATAAGCAGAAAATGCGTAAATAGGGACGTTATTTCAAATTAAAAAATGTTTTATAAAGACTAAATTTCAAAATTTGATGCTTGACAAATATGACCTAATTCGTAGACATGAATTTAATTATCGAATACAGTTTATGCACTGACTGGTTCACCAGAAATGTGAAATTACGGTCAATCGAAAATATTTTTAAGGGGGGGGGGGGAACGCTCAAAAAAATATTTGACTGAAATTTCTGAACTAGACTGAATTGAAAACTCCCCCCCATCCCATCCCTATCCCTTATGGGGGATAGGTCTATCCCTATTCCTTTTTGGAAGCCTGATCGAAGGTACTACTTCTTAAATATTAAAGGGATTATTAAGGGATTTTTTACAAATCATTAAAAACATGCTGAAAATCTTAATATATATTATAACCAAAATTAAAGCAAATTTCATTGGCTTATTCAAAATTAAGGGTTTTTATCGGCCGGGACTTTTGTATCTATCAGATATTTGGGATAGGGCGGTTATGTCTTCACAAATTTTACAAATAATTTTCAATTTCCTACCGAAGCCAGGTGATCCCAGATCCAGGATATCCAGTCAGCGCAACTGCGGGAGGATTCACCGTTCCATTATAAAGATAAATGTTGCAATCTTATGGGCTAAATTGCCTGACGGATTATCTAAGATAATTTATCTTATTTTAAAAAATTAAGTGATCGAATAAGTTTTAATATGCATCAAAAATTTTGCCAAATTCTTGAATTGTGTCGGAAGAACTCATTTTAGTTAATCATAAATTTTTAAGATTATATTATGTTATTTAAAGCAAAAAAAATTCTACTTTCAAATTAAAAAAATCAAAAACGGAAACAAATATCAGGACTGAAAATTACGATGAAATATATTATGATACTAATCGTTGAATTGGTTCCGATGCATAGGTTGTAACACTTAACATGGCGCTATTATGATAAATGTTATTATATTTTCCAGCCTACGCATCGCTCGGAACCACTTCCACGATTGGTATTTTAATTTGATTGTTAAAATGTATGTTGCGTGTTATTCGTTCTAGTCTATGCGTGTATACACAGAAAGCATTATGCAGTGTATTATGTTAATTTTTCACTTATTATTAATTATTATTATCGTTCAATATTAAAACGCAACATTTAAGAGAAAACAATGATCGTGGGAGATTTGTCCATCCAGCTTTCTTATAAGATTTTAAATCGATATATTTATGCCCTAAACTAGATCTTCTTTTGGTGTTACTTTTTCGGGTGTAACAACTTTCGGCTTTATTCGTATTTGGTCTTGGTTCGAGTTTTCGGATCGGGCCTTCGTTTCGGTTCTCGTAGTTAATCTTGCATTCGGTCTACAAAAAAAGATTAAAATTATGAGCTTCAAGCGGCATGCAAAAGTGTTCGTTCACATTTGATTTGACAATCGATTAAACGCTTTTTAATGCCGACTTTGGAGCAGACGAACGTTATAGTTTTCACAAGACTATAAAATTTTTTCAAAAATGTTCATTTGGAGCCAAAAAGCGACACCTACCCCTTAAACTTTAAACAAGGTGTTCAATCTTAGTAAAATTAATTTTAGAATATTTGTTTTCAACAGCACTCGGCAGGGGCAATTATGAGCCTAGGGTGTTACAGGTTTTCTAGCATTAGAATTATACGATATTTATAGAAAAATGAAGAAAATTTCGAAAAATCCGGGCTCTTCATTGGTCAAAAATAAACTTCATTAAACTTTGAAACAATTGATTCAGGAGTGTTTTCCTGAATCTCTGGATTTCGATGAAGTTATATTATTTTATTCAAATTATATATTCAAATTATATTATTTTATTATATTATTTGAGGCCCAGTATTTTGAAAGATATGGGCATTTCAAATGTCGAAAAATGCCATTTTAAAGCAAAATTTTGCTAGTTTGGCATAATTCACCGAGAAATCGGTTTGTAGAAATTGTGCTACAATGCTTATAACGTAACAATAGGAGTAAAGTCTAACTGATCGCTACGTCTGTAGCAAGTGTTTATAGCAATTTGCGAGGCGCACACATGGCATGCAAAATATGAAAACGAAATTCGGGACGACGTAGATATATTCCTACAAGCAAAGGTCAAATTTTTTAAAAGTCCATTTTAGCCAGTTTTTGCATTTGTAAGCGACATTTCTCTAAAAACATATACTATCAATCTCCAAAACTAGATAATAATGGTTCAAATTGAAAAATTCAGATACAATAATTTCAATTTTCCAAATATTTTGGATTATTTTGAATATGTCCTTGCTTCTAATTGGTCGAAACTCAAAAATTTTTTTAAAAAACACGATGACTTAACAATATTTAAATGTTAGTTTCAAAAATGTTTCTTTAGTTCAACTGATTTACTAAATATAATCTAATTCAGTGTATGATTTATATATATTCATAGAGAAATTCTTTTAATTTCAAATTTGAATTGATAATGCATGGACTCATTACTTTGTGCCGGAAGCAAAGTAAAAAACTACAATTATGAGAGTATGCCCTAATTAATTTCTGTTTTTTCCAATTATTAGTTTTGACAATCGTACGGATTCTGAGAAAAACAACTGTATCAATGTAACATAAGAATTTCCAAAGCAGATTTTTTTTTGCATGATTTCGTCTTTTTCGAGCCAACCTACGCAAAAATACAATTGTTTGATTTAAAATGATTTTTTCGTATAGAAACCATTGAATTTTAGAAAATTTTGGCTAGATGGAATAAAATGGATCCTTATTCCCTTATTGACCAAAATATAAGTTCAAAATAAAGAATCCAAAGAGGTCGAGAAAAACCTGGTAACAGCCTATGTTGAGCCAAGTTTTATGAAGTTTTTTTTCTTTTTAAAATGGGTTATTCCTTCCAATTACCAAAAATACTACAGGTAGGTTTTTAAAACAAATCTGGTTTACGAAAATTAATGTAAGAGAAAAAAATTTTGGAAGGAAAAAGTTTTACAAACAAAATTTCGATAAAAATTTTAGGAGAGAAATAATTTTAATTACCGGAAGGTGAAATAATTATTCAAATTAAAAATTTTAAAATTTTTACATTTATAGGTTTAAATATATTTTTCATAAAGTCTTATCAGTAAATTGATATGTATTTGAACATTTTTTGTCTGTAACGTATTAACTTTCCAAATTTAACTTAATTCATTTCAAGTTGAACAATTTAAAATAACAAGCGCATGCAATTTTGGCATAGTTAAAAGTTTTACTTCAAAATATGTTTATTAAATTAAAGTGTTTTCATACGGTTTTCAAGTCTCATGTTTACATATCATACCAATAAGCTGTGCAAGGCAATCTAAACCATTTTTAGTCAGTCTTGACTCGATATCTTTCCTATAATTTAACATCATTCGAAATATTTTTTAGTTTCTAACCAGTGGTTTTGAGTGTTTTCTTTCCTCTTTTTCTTTGTAGAGTTGACTTCGCATTTGAAGCTATCAACTTGTTTAATTCAAAAATTGTGCATCTACATAAGATTATCAATATTATCAGTATTGAAGCTAGGAATATCAGTATTAAAATATATTCATTTCTACAATTTTGTTAAAATAAGCATGCATACAGTATCGCGTTTTTTTACTTGCGAATGGTAAATTGCTGGAGGCAATTCCGCGCAATAAAAAAATGATGACTGGGCTGACATTCTTATTTTTACTCATCGACCTCGGTGATTAGCTTGCTTTCAAAATAAAATTCAACCTAGTTACGATCAAACCTATTGACGGGAATTTTTTTGACAGCAATTTGCATTTCGCAAGTAAAAACACATACTGTTAAAAATATTTACTTTATTTTAAACAGAAAGGTCAAAGTTAATAAAATTTAACAGACCAAAATTTTTGTTTTTCAACAATTTTACGGCCTAAGTTTTTCACATTGTTCACATTTTTTGTCTCCGGACCGGTAAATAGCCCACAATTTAATTAACTTGTCCGAGGGTCTGGAAACAAAATTCCTTGACCAATTTTATAAGAAAAATAAAAAACTGTAAATATGTAAAATGTAAGCAAAAAATTACGTTTTTTTTAATTTTTTCCAAAATCTTGAACTCTTAGCCTTGATTCATATATGTGAACCAATTAGAATCGTTCGACTGAAATTTTCAATGTTATTTTTTATTCCTGACTTAAATTAATATATCTATGATTTACATCACAACCTTTAAAATTTCTTGTAATCATTTTGCGCATGTTTTTTTGTCATGTTTTACATTTTTATATCAGTAGTCAATGACTATTATCATTATTTTTGATTTATTATTTTAATTATAAAGTGGTATAATGTTTCGTTGTGGCTCAAGCCTTTGACCCAAGGTATAATGTAACGTTCTATTTTAAATGATAGAAATTGTCAAAGTTGCGATCCCTTAAATTATCTAATGAAATAACTTAAAAAATAAATTAAACTGAGATTTTAATTTTCAAATCTATAACTTTGGTATTTTCTGTAAATCTAGGCTGTTTAAAATAGTCTCTACAGCGACTCAAATATTTTTCTTATTTGATCTTCTGTCAGTTTCTACCCCCTATTGCGGCTAACGTGAAAAGGAAACTCACTATGAAGTGCAGAAAACCCTTATGGTATTAAACCTTTTTATCAGTCTGAGATAGACTGATTTTCTGGGTAATAATCGCTTTATTTCCTGCTGATCTTTTTCTTTAATCTCTTTTTGTGCACTTTTTTTGACATTTAAAAATTTAATTTGCAAGTTTTTTAATGTTATTATTTTGGTGGAGGCACTTGTTGATGTGGAAGTCGGCTTAGATTTCAGACCAGTCGAAAGTGTGATATTAAATTTTCTTTTGCCTTTTAATTTTAAAAGTCATAATTGTCTATAGGCAAATCAATTTTTCAAATTGAAAGTCAATGAGCAAATAAATTAGCACTTTTACTACCATCGTGTAGTATTTCTGTAGTATCATAAAAAAAAAGTTTTCGGTTGGTGAATTCCCTTGGATTTTTTTGAGAATTTTGCACAAGAATTTTCATACGTATCAAGGTGATATCCACCCTGCTGCGTGATTGATAAACAATTGTGAAACATCGAAAATTTAAAATTGAATATTGAAAATTAAAAAAAAAAAGACTGAGGCTACTCAGGTTGTGTAACATACAGTATGTTACATACTTTTTGTCCCATCATAAATTCTACACTCTTGATATTTTTGAAAAAAAATTATACGGACGCACAATTCAGAAATTTTTGGGAAAATTTTTGAAGTGGATACTGGCCTTTTTGATTGGTCATATTTATATCATCGAATTGAGAATAAAGGTGCCTTAAATTCTAGCTTTACTGAACTTGATAAATAAACTATTAAGACAGTTGTATTTATTATCATATTTCGGCTAAAAATAAATTTCAATTCACGAATTTTCAACGTCTTAGTTCAATATCAAATAATTTTTTCCCCAATACGTATGATTAATTTTTTACTTGCGAAGTGAAAATTGTCCTTGAGTCTAATTACGGCCAATAAAAAAATAGTAGCTAGGTGGATTTCTTTTTTCAAACTTTGACATCGGCTATAGCTTGGCGATCAAAATAAAAATCCAAACCTAGTTACAATTTTTAAAATTGGTTCGTGTGATCAGCTTAAGAAAAATTTCACTGCCGCAAGTAAAAAAGTTACATACTTGTCTAATTTGCTTATTTCTTACCTTATATTTCTGTTTATAAAACTTGATTATGCATTTAGCTTCACGCGGATTTTAGTATTTTGAGGTGGTAAATAAACATTTATTTAAGATTTTTTGTTCATGCAAAACTAAATTAACTCTATGTGGTCAGTGGCCACTTGGTCACATATTTGGGTCACCAAAATTTAATTAGGCTTAAAATTGCAAATTTCTCTGCGTTAATTGTTATACAACGGCCTCTTTTCCGAAATTCCGACGAATTGGTATTATATTTTTTGAGATTAAAATATTAACGACGCAGGTATTGCATGAAAGAGTTGAAATTGTCCCGTGCCAAAAAACACCTTATTTATCAGATTCGAACACGCGCTATAGAGATAGTAGCGTTTTGAGATGGAGTTTCGTTCGGAAAAGGATACTACTCCCATTTATACAACCACCCCTAACACAACACGCACACCCTGAAAATAATTAAATGGCCTGAGAGTACCAAAAAACAATTTTTTACATCCCACTTTGACTTAAAGAAAAAATACTTTAATTGAATTTACGATTATTGGCCCGTTAAATTAGTTAAAACATTTCTCAGAAAATTGCTGACGTACTTGACGTTCTGGATCCCCGCTGAGTTCTTATACATTTTTTATGTATTTCTTAATTTTCTGAACTTACTTTTTGAAATTTTTAAATAAACCAACTCCAGGGGGCCCGATATCGCCGGCCCAATATCGCCAAATTCATACACGAAAACCTACGCAATTTTACGATTTTTTAGCTAAATACTTCCTAGTGCCATTATTCGCCCGAAATTGCCCAATATGCTTGATTTTTTCAGATTGTATTTTCAAATTAATTTGTTTTGGCGTCATGAATGACGTCATTTACACTGGCGTGCCACCCTTATCCGTACGGCAGTCAGCCGGCCAACTTGAAAGGTCATTTTTTTCTAAAAAGCTGTTTTTCTCTATTTTTTTTTCATGGAAATAAAAACTTTCATATTAAGAGAAATTTCTGACGTTTATAAAATGATCGCCTTTCAAAAAAAATCCCAGATAGATTTCAAAGTTGGAAATGGAGTTGTATGAAAAGTGGTTTTGATATTTTTCACAGATACTTAAGAAGTTTGAGAGATTAAAAAATATAAACGTTTGCAAGACATGACACTTTTATGAAGATTTAAAAAAAATTTAACATTTTTTTTATCTTCATAAATCACTCCGAAAAAATGTACCAATCTGCCACATCGCTGCTTACCCCCCTTAAGTTCAGGGAAAAATAATGCGACGAAAAAGATCTATCAGCCGGAGATTCTGCATCGGTTATGCAACCAAGAAAAAAAAACTGTGAAATTAACCGATTTATTCAAAAAAACATAAAAAATTTATTTTGTTGCATCTGTATTACAATGATGTAAAGGTCTATATATTCACTAAAATAGTTCCTAAAACGTGCCAAGTTAGCTAGTTTATTTCATTTATTTTTGAAAAAATCTCAGAAATTTTCGAAAATCTGGAAAATTTTTCTCTAATGTTTACCCCGTACGGATAGGGCGTACGGATAAGGGGGTTTCGTCAACTTTTCCAAAAAATCGTTCGGATTAAGGGTAGATTCGTACGGATAAGGGTGCGGTACGATAAGGGTGCACCCAGTCTGTACTGGATTAAATTACCAAAATCTACTCTTTTTTCAGTTTTATTTTATTGCCGTTCGGTGAAGTACAGTATGTCACGTTTTTTCCTTTATTTTTTTCCAATTTGCATAACTTGCTATCCGCCATTGAGAACGATCAATTTTGACAAATACCACGTCTTTTTCCAGATTAAACCAATTCAAACGGTTGGATTCAGATTTATGCAAATTGAAAAAAGAAAGCAAAAAACTGACATACTGTCTATTTAAATTACTACACATTTTGATGATTCACTTCATTTCGAATCAAGTGTGAAACTAATCATTTAAAATCAAACCAATTGTTCGAACATATCGAAGGATTATGCCTTATGTATGATATTTTTGGCATTTGTCTATATTTTTTGTCTAATGTTTGCAAAAAATATCTACTTAGGCATAATATTTCGATATGACGTCATTATTTTTTTCCCATTATTCGCGCGAATTGCCAATATCGCCGAAAATGCCCAATTATCCTTTTCGGAAACGGAACTCCATTCTCAAAAAACGGCTACTATATCTATAGCGCGGTGTTCGAATCCCACTAATGTTGTCTTAGTGATTATATTGAATATGATTATAGACAAGGGTCTTGATAATGGAAACCGCTAAATTTTATCGGTGTGTAATCTCTCAAGCCAATCACTTAGACAACATCAGTGGGATTCGAAACACGCGCTGTAGAGATAGTAAGCGTTTTAAGATGGAGTTCCGTTCCAAAAAGGATATCGCCAAAACTTCGCGAATTGGGCTCCCCGTGTAGTACATTAAATCTTTAACCCTTTTATATTAATTGAATGTTTGTGGCCAAAGTGAACCGGGTAGTTAATATGAAAAACGTTTCCTAGAATCAATCAGGTTGCCTGAAAAAAATGTTACATCATAACAAAAATAGGTTTTCAAAATAGGAGTTTCAGCCTTTATTTCATTTTTTCATCATATTTTGAACGAGTTATATTTAGAATTTACAAAGAACATAAAAACATTAAAAACCTAATAAATGCCCCGCAAATTTCTCCCGGTTTTTTTTTTATAATTTTTTGAGTTGTAGTTTTACATTTTCTAATTTTTTGCTTTTGGTTTTAGTTCAATTTATTCGTCAAAAGTTCAATGTCACCTAGCTACAATAATGAACACATGAATTTGCCCTTTATAACCCTCTTAAGGAGGGTAGCAGCGATGTGGGCAGATTGGTACATTTTTTCGCGACTGATTAGAAAGAAAAAAAATTTTGAAAAATTTTTTATTTTATTTGTCATCTTTAATAAAAGTGTTTCATTCTTGGCAAACATTTATATTTTTTAATTTCTCAACATACATTAAGTTTCTGTTAAACAAATATCCAAAAATGACTTTACATTACAACTCCACTTTTTCCAAACTTGGACCCGGAGATTGTGGGATTTATTTTTAAAGCGATATTATAAAACTTCAGACATTTTCGGGCTTTGTAATGCTTTAATTAGTGGCGAGAATCATAACACCCAAGAAAAATTTTCTATATGAACGTTTTTTTCATGGAAAATAGAGAAAAACAGCTGTTAGGAAAAAAAAATTGACCTTTCAATTGAGTTTAAATATAAAAAAAATTTCCTCCTGACTTTCAAAGTAAAGTAGCCTATTAACCACCCGCCAATTTTTATATATATTTTTTAGAAAAAAAATAATTTTTTCATAAATTGCGTGCCAATGGCCACAAAACCGGTGTCACAAGCAAGTGTGTAAATTTCATCAGTAGTTCAGAAACAATATTCGATTGACCTTCCATCGCTTGAAATACGGAAATCCAATAGATACCAAGCAATACACAAAACTGATTCGGCATGATTTTTCAAGGAGAAAATTTGAAAACAGCATTAATAAAATTGTTTTGGACTTGATTTGCTTAAATCTTTTTTTCATAATATTTCTAAAAAAAGTCGACAATAAAAATGACAAAATGAACATGTTATGATTTTTTTTAAAACAGCATTCAGGAAATATGTAAAACATCATTTGAAAAAAGTTTTAAAAGTGGTTATTTTTTTTCGTTTTATTCACCGATTTCAGAAAAAAAACAAAAAAGTTATGGGTGAAAAATGCCGTGAAATTTTAATAATTTTGAATTTTTTTGAAAATTTACGAATTCAAAAAATAAAATTCGAACTCAAATCTTTCCTTAAATTAGATAAAAATTATTTTAATGAAGCTGATACATATTTATTCTAGGTTCGCTAACGATAAAACAAGCAACAAACAAAAATAAACCAACTTAATTATTTTCGTAAAGTTAAATCTTACGCCAGTCTGCCACATCGCTGCTACCCCCTTAAAGTAAATACAATACTAATGTTGTACCCGTCAGAGATGCGAACAGACTTGCGTGGGCGGAGCCCCTATCTCACAATGAGTAAGTCCAACCTCATGGCTGAAATTTACAAATTTTCAGATCTTTAGTTCCAGACATGTACATTATAAGGGTAGTAAATCGATTTCCTTTTTTTCTAGATTTTTGTTTAAAATATTTCTTGTTTGTTGCGTAAATTTGTTATTCAAATTTGTTTCGAACAAGGAAAAAAATTGAATTAGACATGTTCTACTGGACTTTTGAGTTCATAAAATCGTCACCATCAAAGTTTGAAAGTCACACCAGAAATTTGTAAGTACTTTGGCATGTACTTTAAATTCAGTTTGTTAACGTCCGATTGAACTTTTATCATCACATAGTACTACTATGATTTTTCCATTAGTATGATAGTAGTAGTACTCAGTTAAAAGACAAAATTGTACAATACTAACTCGTAAAAGTGATTCTAAGCGAATGCGTAGGTTGGAAAATCCAATAAAATTTATTAATAGCGTCATGTAACATGGCCCCCCCCCCCCCCAATGTTTAAGTGATCTAACCTACGCATCGCCTCGAAACCACTTTCACGATTAGTATTTTATTGTAAATTAAGAGTTGTTTATGTCCTATGTTTTTTAACTTTCCAGCTCGCACAAGTTCTACTGTAAGTACTTGGTGAGCTAGGAGAGTTAAGAAACATAGAACATAAACAAACTCTAAATTTACCAATACAGTACTTAATTCGTGAAAGTAGTTTTCGAGCGATGCGTAGTTGGATCACTTAAACATGGCCATGTTTACATGACGCTATTTATGATAAATTTTATTAGTTCTCCAACGTACGCATCCTCGGAACCACTTCCACGATTAGTATTGTACAATTTTGTCTTTTAAACTGGAATACTTCCGATTTTTTTTGCCCTGTTTAAATGCGAAAAAAATTGATATTGCCTATATTTATATAGCTTTAAATAACTCTTCTATCCCACTAAAAACCTGACTGGACTACACAAGTTTTGCAAAAATTTATTCTGGAGAATTTTTTGCTCTTTGTTTGTACGACATAGTTTTGGCTCAAATATTTTCGAAAAAAATGAAATTCAAAAGCAAAACAAGCAAGCTCATAAAAATAAGTCCAAATGAAGTACCATACTTATTCCGATTGTACTTGACTTTCCATTCTCGCTTCAGAATGGTCGCTGATTGAATGACTGACTAACGCTTTTTTTTAAAAAAAATAACGATCTCCAAATTGAAGTTGTAAAGCCTATCATTTTTTTTAATAGAAAGATTAACAACGTGAGATTAAAACTTTCAATTTAAAAGGTGTAGGGTTAAAAATTCGAAAATTTCAAAATTAATAAAATTTTTCGTTATCTTATCTTTCGAGAAAAAATTTTAACTGAGGGAATTGACTTTGAGAGTGTTTTCTGGTGTCGAGAGTTGTTATTTAAAAAAACTAAAAATTTTGACTGACTTACATCAGATAATGAAACAAAAAATCTGACCCTTGAACAGAACTCTATCTTCGGTATGCGCCCAAAGGTCTCGACTCTACTCCATGGATTTTAACTTCCCTGACAAACTTTATCTAAAAACTTTATACTACTTGGCTGGGAGATGCGGCCATCTCAGATAGATCGATAAAAAGGGTATCAATTTTGACCTTTGGAATTTTATTCCGTCGAGGTAACTTATGGACCACGGCCAATTAACTTTAAATTAGTATTTCATTACGTTAAAAAGGTTTTCTGCACAAAGCGGAATTCACCCACTCCGGAAGGGTTCTAGTGGTATAAAGTGTGTTTGTCATATAAAGCGTAAAAAGCATAACAACCCAATTACTTCTTTTTGGNAGTGATCGAGCCTCAGATAGGGTGCTTAGTTATAGCTCGATCACGTTATAGAATTGTCTGGAATTATACAGACACATAAAAATGTTAGGCACTTATGTGGAACCTGTATATTCAGAGACGGTTTATTAAGTGTTATAAGTAGTCCCTCGAAAGTTTTCCGGAAGCTTTTGAAATGTAGATTTTTAACTACGACTGAAAAGTGACTTTCGAAAAACTTTCGTTGGATAGACTTAGGTGCGTTGTCTAGTTCAGCACTATATTTATTTTGAAATTTCTCGATATATTTCGGACAAGTTTTTATATGTAGATGTAAAACACCATCCTTATTACGATGATGTTGTAAAATGCGTTCGTGTAGAAGTTGTTGAGTTTCACTTATATATGTAGCTTCACATGGACATAAATAATCGTAAATAACATCATTAATAAAATAGTACGATTTTTCTGGTTTGAGCCTAGGTGAAATGATGTGACTTAGGTCAATTGTGGAAAAAACAACATTTAATTTATAATGAGGGGAATGGGAAAGGATTCTTTTTATTTTACTGGCAATTATTGAACATTGAAAGCTAGTGAACGGAAGGCTAATCATAAATAACAATTTTATGATTTAAAATGATTTTTTCGAATAGAAACATTGATTTTAGAAATTTGGCTAGATGGAATAAAATGATCCTTATTTCCTTATTGACCAAAATATAAGTTCAAATAAAGAATCCAAGGAGGTCGAGAAAAACCTGTAACAGCCTATGTGAGCCCAAGTTTTATGAAGTTTTATTTTCCTTTTAAAATGGGTTATTCCTTTCAAATCTACCAAAAATACTACAGGTAGGTTTTAAAAAAAATCTAGTTTACGAAAATTAATGTAAGGAAAAAAATTTTGGAAAGGAAAAAAGTTTACAAACAAAATTTCGATAAAAAATTTCAGGAGAAATAATTTTAATACCGGAAGGTGAAATAATTATTCAACTAAAAAATTTAAAATTTTTATATTATAGAGTTAAATATTTTTCATAAAAGTCTTATACAGCAGGGTCCGGCGGATAGGTGAGGGCGGATAGGTGAAATCCGGCTAATAGGTGAAGGTTTTGAGCGAAAAAACTTTCACCTATCCGCCGGACCCTGCTGTAGTAAATTGATATTATTTGAACATTTTTTGTCTGGTAGACGTATTAACTTCCAAATTAACTTAATCATTTTCAAGTTGAACAAATTTAAAAATAAACAAGCGCATGCAAATTTGGCATGAGTTAAAAGTTTTCTTCAAAATATGTTTATTTTAAATTAAAGTTTTTCATACGGTTTTCAAGTCTAATGTTTACATAATCATACCAATAAGCTGTCAAGCAATCTAAACCATTTTTTAGTCAGTATTGACTCGATATCTTTCCTATAATTTAAATGCATTCGAAATATTTTTTAGTTTCTAACCGTTGGTTTGAGTGTTTTCTTTCCTCTTTTTCTTGTAGTAGTTGACTCGCATTTGAGCTCAACTGATCCAAAAATTGTGCATCTACATAAGATTATCAATATTATCAGTATTGAAGCTAGGACATATCAGTATAAATATATTCATTTCTACAATTTTGTAAAATAAGCATGCATACAGTATGCGTTTTTTTACTTGCGAATTGTAAATTGCTGTGGAGGCAATTCCCGCCAATAAAAAATGATGACTGGGCTGATCATTATTTTTTACTCATCGACCTCGGTGATAGCTTTGCTATCAAAATAAAATTCACCTAGTTACGATCACCTATTGACGGGAATTTTTTTGACAGCAATTTGCATTTCGCAAGTAAAAAACACATACTGTTTAAAAATATTTACTTTTATTTAAACAGAAAGGTCCAAAATTAATAAAAATTTAACAAGACCAAAAATTTTGGTATTTTCAACATTTTACGGCCTAAGTTTTTCAATTGTCACATTTTTGTCTCCGGACCGGTAAATAGCCACAATTTAATCTAACTTGTCCGAGGTCTGGAACAAAATTCGCTATGACCAATTTATAAGAAAATAAAAAACTGTAAAATATGTAAAATGTAAGCAAAAAATTCGTTTTTTTTAATTTTCAAAATCTTGAACTCTTAGCCTGATTCATATATGTGAACCAATTAGAATCGTTCGACTGAATTTTCAATGTATTTTTTATCCTGACTGTAAATTAATATATCTTTAGATTTACACTCACAACCCTTTAAAATTTCTTAATCATTCTGCGCATGTTTTTGTACATGTTTTACATTTTTATATCAGTAGTCAATGACTATTAGTCATTATTTTTGATTTAGTTATTTTTAATTATAAAGTGGATAATGTCGTGTGGCTCAAGCCTTGAGCCTCAAGGTATAATGTAACGTTCTATTTAAAATTGATAGAAATTGTCAAAATTGTCAAGTTTGCGGATCCCTAAATTATCTAATGAAATAACTTACAAAATAAATTAAACTGAGATTTTAATTTTCAATCTATAACTTTGGTATTTTCTGTTAAATCTAGCTGTTTTAAAATAGTCTCTACAGCCGACTCAATATTTGTTTTATTTGATCTTCTGTCCAGTTCTACCCCTATTGCGGCTAACGTGAAAGAAATCACTATGAGTGCAGAAAACCCTATGGTATTAAACCATTTTATAGGTCTGATAGACTGATTTCTGGGTAATAATCGCTTATTTCCTGCTGATCTTTTTTCTTTTAATCTCTTTTTGAGCACTTTTTTTGACATTTAAAATTTTAATTTGCAAGTTTTTTATGTTATTATTTTGGTGGAGCACTGTGATGTGGAAGTCGGCTTAGATTTCAAGACCAGTCGAAAGTGCTGATATTAAATTTCTTTGCTTTTAATTTAGAAGTCATAATTGTCTACTAGCCAAATCAATTTTCAAATTGAAAGTCAATGAGCAAATAAATTAGCTGCCTTTTACTACCATCGTGTAGTATTTGTGTAGTATCATGAAAAAAAGTTTTCGGTTAGGTTGAATTCCCTTGGATTTTTTTGAGAAATTTTGCACAAGAATTTTCATACGTACTCAAGCGTGAATCACGTTGCGTGATTGATAAACAATTGAAACATCGTAAAATTAAAATTGAATATTGAAAATTAAAAAAAAACAGACTGAGGCTGACTCAGGTTGTGTAACATACAGTTTGTTACATACTTTTTGTCCCATCATGAAATCTAATCTCTTGATATTTTGAAAAAATAATTATACGACGCACAATTCAGAAATTTTTGAAGTGATACTGCTTTTTGATTGGTCATAATTATATTAATCAGAATTGAGAATTAAAGGTGCCTTAAATTTCTAGCTTTACTGACTGATAAATAAACTATTAAGACAGTTGTATGCTATTATCATATTTCGGCTAACAAATAAATTTCAATTCACCGAATTTCAACGGTCTTAGTTCAATATCAAAATAATTTTTCCCAAATACAGTATGTACTTTTTTTACTTGCGAAGTGAAAATTGTCCTTGAGCTAATTACGGCCAATAAAAAATAGTAGCTAGGTGGATTTCATTTCCAAACCTTTGACATCGGCTATCGCTTGGCGATCAAAATAAAATCCACCTAGTTACCATTTTTAATTGGCCGAGATCAGCTAAAGAACAATTTTCACTTCGCAAGTAAAAAAAGTACATACTGTAATTTGTCTTATTTCTACCTATCTTTCTGTTATAAAACTTGATTATGCTTTAGCTCACCGGATTTATAGTATTTGAGGTAAATAACAATTTATTTAAGATTTTCTTGTTCATGAAAACTTAAATAACTTATGTGGTCAGTGGCACTGGTCACATATTTGGGTCACCAAAATTTTAATTAGGCTTAAAATTGCAAATTTTGTTCTCTGCGTAATTGTTATACACGGCTCCTTTTCCGAAATTCCGACGAATTGGTATTTATAATTTTTGAGATTAAAATATAACGACGCAGGTATTTGCATGAAAGAGTTGAAATGTCCCGTGACGATTTGAAATAAGGAATTTCAAAAGTCAAAAATCGGCTTCAATGTGTTAAGGCTATCTTGTAGAGAATTTTTCTTTGGTCATTTTAAGACCAAGGATTTTTTT